>ATSW01004266.1:0-30821 GCA_000444245.1 Botryllus schlosseri
TCCGCTCTTCAGCTGGGCGGCCGTCTCTTCGCTCACGACTCCCGTTTTCACCAAGTCCTTCAGCTTGGCCCATCGTCTGTATCCGGTCTTGAATCTACGCGAAAGATGAAACTTTGGACTTTAAATCAGATCGATATTTAATCGATGAAAAAGATAAAGATAACATTTTCTTATCACACAGCTAGCAAAGAGATTAAATTATGAGATACATACCAAAATAAGTGAATAAAATGGCCAAACGCAAGTTTTCTATTCTTTCACAGAAACTAGGAATAGGTTTGTTCTTTCCTGTATCACAAGCGTACGTCATTCCAAATCTTAAGTTAGCGCATCAAAATTGCTCGACTGCACAGCCATTACAAATGTTGCCAATAGAAAGTTACAACAAATAAAGTTCTATACATTTGCAAGTGGACGTTAAATAAGGCATGAAAGCTGCTCAGGTTTAACCAATAGAAAGTTGATACACAAATCCAATTTTAGTAAAGAGTACTTGGGACTGTTAGAATGACTACTCTCTACTATCAATCGATCTAGTACGTTGATTTGCATTATGAGAGAAGAAATGCTGGTGTCTCAGTGCTCACATACACTCTTTAGGCAGCAATTTATAGTGTTAAGATTGAGAAAAACCGAGATATTTGGATACCGATACCGATATAACATATATGTGCCAAGAAAGGCGATCTGTTGATCAAAATCTGGCATTTTTCAATCAAAAGAAACAAGATGATGTATAACACTGCTTTCCACTTACGATATCTCGTCTGGATTCTTGCTTTTGACAGCCGTCTCATGAGTGACTGTAATTTTCTCAATTGTTTTTGTCTTCTTGCTCGTCCTCGAAGGCGAATCGGTCTTGATAACAAGAGTGGATGAGAGGTTGGTGTTCTTGAAAACACCAGCATATAAACTCACCGTGTCATCCTTCGACGTCTTCTTAGGCGTTTCTTTTCTCTTTTCGCGTTCCTTTGACTTTGACGAACGCTTCTTAGGCTTCTTTTCTTGCAGGACAAGGAACCGAAGTTTTGTAGTCTCGTCCGTAACGCACCTGAAATGGGATTCGCAGATTGCTTTCGAACGTCACGTGTATTAGATTTCAAGGTGCAAAATGCTGCGGTCGCATACAGAATTTATGATTAAATTTTTATCGAACAATTAGATTTGGCGGGAAAGACCAGTGCTCCGACTCCCACATTCTAACTCAGGAAATGAGCGAAATTTGAGAAATAGCAGCTGGGCAGAAAATGAAAACGAACATAGTCAACAAAAAACCACTTTGCAAAGCACAGAACAAACAAGACCAGCGGGCTTCCGTGATGATCATTACGAAATCATACACTCTGAAACGTCAGGGTTCCTCATATTTTAATTTAGACTGAACAATCAATCGCCAGATAATGAAAACCTGTACAAATTTACACTGCAACATATACCACATAAAATGAAAAGTGGTCAGTAACAAATTACTCGGGTAGATTTTATCTACTTGTAGTCCTTACTCAAGTAGTTCCACTTTTACTTCTACTCGACAATCTGTAGGCACAACAGATTACCTTTCACATCGTCAATTATGCGAAGTAGAAAGTAGTTTTGGAAAAGTTTTGGAAAAAAAGGTCCATCGGTGGCCTATTTGTGGTACAGAAATATAATCTGACACCATTACACATGACAGTCTTTATGCATGTACTGTACAAGATAACACCAACTCATATCGGCATTACGAGTGATGAGAAGCATCATACCTTTCCATAAGCTCCAAATAACTCAAATTCTCTTGCGTGTTGGGATCAAAAAATCCTTTTGTATCGTCAGACGGGTCCTCCAAGATTTCATTCATTCTCTCGTCAAACAGACCTCTCTTGTAAGCAACTGATATTGGCACCTGCACGCGGTCGAAAAGGGCAAAATACAGAATAGGAAATTCGAAATTGAAGCGCAACCACATACTCTATGCGCCGCTCTCGGATCGATGAGACCTCCTGTTGCAATTTGTGATTCCAACAGACGAATACCACGCGATTCCACGACCAGTCCCTTGCTCATCGCTTCAAACAACGATAGCACTTTGTTGGTGCCCGGCAACTTGTAGCCGTACACCGCTCGTTCCGCACGTTGTAGCGTGTCGACGTGAAGCTGGTCGATGAGACCTATAGTGAAATGATACAGTTTAATTTCAATCGGGATCTTGAAAAATTTAAGATTAAAATTCCGAACAATCGGGCAAGCAGCCATTGTTGGTACTCAAATAGCAGTAAAAGCAACGCTATAAAGTTCTACTCAATTACAAGTATTGTGGCTTTCGTGGCATGATAAAACTACTTCGAATGGACTTAGAACGCAAAAGGTACTCATGGACTAGATTAGGATGACAATCGCATAATTTTAGCAGTCAATCGCCAGTGACAGTTTCAGAAATAGAAAGATGCATCTGTGCTACTAACCCACAATGAAGTAAAAGTGGAAGTAACCAAGAAATGTAATCACTTGTGTGTGTTCGTGGTTGAACTAAACCCACTTGAATATTTAAACCCACTTTAGTACTTTGTAACAGTAGAATTGGGTGCAATTAGGTGTAGAGATTAATTCATGATCTAGCCGCGTCTCATACCTATCGTGGCAGCTTCGTCCACGGACATCTTTGACGCCGTCTTGGGGTCGATCACATTTCCCGTGGCCGCCTGCGCTTCCAGAAGCTCAATTCCGGTGCCCCGTTTCAAAATGCCACGCTGCACAGCGTCGTTGATGGACAGCTTCTCGCCTGAGATTCGGTTCAGATTAATTGAATATAATCACAAAGAGGACATCTATCAAGGTACCAGTCGCTTGCAGGATGACTCCGGCGATGGGCTCTTCGCCTCCGAAAAGATATTGTCTCAGTTGAGACGCTAAGTCTTCCTCCTGGATGGCGCCTTCCTCGAGACCGACCACTTGCTCCTCGGTGATCAGACCGGCGTCAAAGATATCGAGCAAGCTAGCATCACGTCGGAATCCCGTCTTGAATCTGCAAAGGCAATGCTTGTAGAGGGCCGGTTTCAGGACTTGGTTTTGATCAATTTGTGGTTAGGAATTCAATTTCTGCCAATAAACAATTGAAAGTGTTGGATTTTGGAAGCGAGCTCATGAAAAATTATGAACGTATACTTTCTGATCTTAACAATATAACTCCGGTAATCCCAGAGTAAATTCGAATTTAGTTGACCATAGTCCTAGTCAATGTAAATTCTAGGGATCTTAAGCTCAGTGCAAGCTCAGTATTTTTGCTATGTGTTTCGGTTATTACAAGGGTCATATCCTATCAATGGTTTGCAAGTTGATTATTATCAGTGATTGAATTTGTTCTTTTTGTGTCACTGTAGCCATTTATGGTCCATATCCATTACCGTGGATGTTCTGTGACAAATAACTTTTGTGCACTCTTGGTGAGGCAAAGATTCACATGTCTTTCAGAATTACACAGACAGCATTATGCGATTGCTACCATAATTATCTTCATTATGTGAGCTAGGTGAACTGGAGATCAGAGAATACAGCAACTACAGTGAGTTTTTACATCAGGGTTACGTTTACTAACTTGATATTCTTCCGGCTACGTTTCGAGGCTATCAATTCAGCAAGATCCATATTCACTCTTGCCAAGTCCACGTCTCTTGTGAAGGGCAAGAGCCTGACGCCTGTAGCAGGGTCAACTGTACTTTTCGACATCAGTTCGAGGTAGGTGTTGTTTTTCTGAAAAGATAGGATTGATCAGATACATAACTGGCCAATGTTCATGGTCATTTCGGACATTAAACATTTATAACTGTAAAAAACTCTATCTGGAATGTTCAAGAGTTTAGGGCATTAAACAAAACTTCAGCATACCGGTACCCTCTGTCTCTCCAATATTCGTACAACTACATTATGGCAAGGATAACCAAATCAGAATCGTTGATGACATGCCATCATAGCACCATATGGGAATGCACATCATCCAAGCCAAAAAAGCTTATGCAGTTCCCAACTGTCATTGCAGTACCTGCCAACATCTACCAATCGGGCAGGACTGGATCATGAATAAGCTATGCCAGGTGATGGTGGAATGTGGTAGCAACCCAACCATAGATTAATTCTGGAAAATATGGAAATCAAAATATTCCATGGTCTCAGTTGAATATTGTGCGATTGAAACAATGTGGCTAGAACTCGTAAAATATGAATTCCGAAATAGGTCAACCATCTGTCAAGTAATTAGAAGTCTATAATTCAACAGACTGCTGACCCCAGAGTGTTTACTGTGCAATCACTGGAATGCTTGGAACGCCAAACGCACACGGGTGGCGGTAAAAAAACAAATAATAAAAGCAAATACAGGTTCAATTTTTTTTCTCAATTTACTCAAAAAACGCACAATACCGTATTTTGTTTACCAAGTGGGTGTACACGCGGTACGAACTGCATCAAGATATTTCATACCTTCACAAACCACACCTATAACAAAACAAAAAACCATTACCTTGGTGTCTGGATCGAAAAACCCCTTAGTGTCGTCGGACGGATCCTCTAATATTTCGTTCATCCTTTCGTCAAACAAGCCTCTACGATAGGCGACAGAAATGGGTACACGGTGGTTCGCCCTCGGGTCGATCAGGCCTCCAGTGGCAATCTGGGCTTCGAGTAATCTGGAAAATTATTGTAAACTCATAATAGAAACAATTTAGAGTCACACTCGGACACGTAGAAAATACTACACTAGTATTTATAATAAATCAAAAGGTCACTCTCACTACTGTAACTTTTTATACCATTTTCTACGGAAAAATTGATTGCAAAGTAGTAAATGGTCAATGGGCCTAACCTGATCTTCAAGTATCGGGTTAGGGTAGGGTTATCAAGTAAAGATTAACTGATTCAGTGAATGCACTGGTTCTAATCAAGATCGTTGATAAGCACTACTTCATGAGATTTATAACCGGCGTTACTACAGAAAAATGCATAATTGACACCATTTCAGTATGATGCCGAAGTAATCAATTCTAAATGAAACATTTCCAGTACTTCTAGTCCATATCAGGGCCACCATAAACGGAACTGTAATTCTATAGATGCAATGTTTCATTAACCATGGGTATTTCCACAACAAGGGTAGTATATACCCATAGTANATAATTGAAACTAAATGAGCATATTGGTGCATTTACATGTTATATTAAAATAACAAGTCACCACTGTGTATGAATTGACAGTTACAAAGTTGTTTGGAGTATTCGGTGTATAATCCGTGCATTGTTGCCAAACAATATGGACGTAATGTGTATTTCAGTTTCAGTGGAACCGTGATATACGTTTTTTCGCGATCAACCGTAGGAAAATATGGCAAAATTCCAAATCTGGTTCAGCTTAATTAAACCCCATGTAACAGGAAAATACTCAAAACTGAAAATTATTCGCAANAATCACCTTATGCCATGCGATTCGACGACGTAACTCTTTTTCATAGCCTCATACAAGGANAGCGTTTTGTGAGTGACGGGATCTTCAAAGCCNAAAACGGCNGCTCCCGCACGCCTNAAACCNTCCTCGTATTTCTCTTCAACCAGTCCTTTCTNTATGGCATCGTTGACACTCATCAGTTCTCCGGTCAAAGGATCAATCATGCTGCCACANGCCGCTTGCGCTTCCAGCAAACCAAGCCTGAATACACAAACGTATTTCTAAACACAATAAAAATTGATTTTTNAAGTACTTGAATATGATCTCCAAACGNNATTCAAAATAAATACCACNNACAACCTGAGTCNNTTAAAATATCATACACATATGCTCAGAAGTCAATAGAGCGAGTCAACTCAAAAACACCTGCACCAACATTTCNGTACCCCAAGAATAGGATAATGATAGGGTAACACGAGACTTACCCNGTTCCTGCCATGATAATACCACGGATCATCGCTTCGTTGACAGACATGATCTTGTTGTCTGCCTTTTNTATGATAACACCAGATATCGGTTGGTCCCCTGACAGATATCGNTTCAGGCTTTGTTCAACCTNAANATCATGAGCAATGNTACTATACTAATATTCACTATGATTGNATCAGTATATTGATTATTACAATATCTACCTATCATATGGGTTAANAAGCACNTCANANANACTTATATAAGGATATCTCGANGTGTAGATTAACTATNGCAGNACNTTAACATGGGCGATTGTGTATNAAATTAGCGACTANACAGAACATAGTNANGGTANTTTGCNNAGTGTACCTCANTACCTATGCCTACATACNATGNNNTACATGNANTGTACANTAATAAAAGACNATTGTCTATTTCTTGGTAATACCAGCATTAACNTGGTAAAAGCAAAGGNAANCGGACGTANTTGAACTTAAATCGTGTNGTTAACCNAATAAAGTTCAGNGGGAAACGGTNATNTTTACCTCGTCTTTAGGAATGGCGTCACATTCCAATTGCTGCGCAGTTTCCTCGGTAACAATTCCCGCATCTTGCAAGTCGANCAGACTAGCTTCTTTCCTGAAGGAAGTCNGGAAATAGATGTCCCGCCTGGANTTCTTTTTAACAGTAGTCGTGGTGGTGGTAATCTCCGTGATAGTCGTGGTTTTCGCGTTCTTCTCTTCCTCCGCNCGCCTCGCCGCTTCCTGTNGAACCGTNNTGACGTCACAGTGAGTGACGTAATAATAACAATGAGCGCACGCNAACGAGAGAAATCGAGAAAAAAGTCAATAGCGCCTCATCCATCCACGCCTTCACTTGAATTAATCTGGTCAAGGNTACGATNGAAGCCTGTTATTAGCCTGTTAATTTACCAATTTCAGTCGCCTGTTCCTCAATTTTCTTCGCTTCCACCCGGCTACTNAATCNGTGGTAAGGCATNCAGGCNGGACANCTACAGACTAGACGCGCTAAAAACCGACCCGTCTCCGTCCGAATCGTCCATATCAAACACCCGGCAGTATCATAACCCTGACATTATTTACACGGACAATTACGCGGTTACGCACGATATCACGGCGCCCGCTATTCAAGACAGCAAAAGAGAAAATGACACTTCTCTCGGCTGCGTAAGCATATCTACGCCAACTTCACAGTTAAAACTAGAAGAAAGGACATCGCAGCGAGGCTTCTATTGACGCGATGCGCGGCATTGAAATAGCAATTACCGAACGGCTTAGACTTGTAGCGAAGTGTGAAAATCATCACAAACCAGTTATGTTCCACACGCTGATAGGTTACAACTTATTAAACAACAAGTGACACAGCAAAAGGCGCGGTCAGCCTGTGTCACGGTTCGAAACTTAAGAAGTGCGACATCTGTTTTAATCCCGGTCTAAAGTCTTCAATTGTGCGCATGCATGATTCACGAAAACACTCTAATATGAAAGCGCGCATCTACTGACTTGAAGTTTACGAAAGTTCAATCACCATGCATTGAACCCGACTATCAATCGAGGGCCATCGACCACGAGATGTGCGCCTTCGTTTGGCGATGCCGAGAGCAGATTTTGTCGCTGAACCGCGATAGGTAACAGAAACCAACGCAACGATTCTGTACGAGGGTTGACTTGGTTCGGATAAGCCACCACATATTCAGGAGAGGGGAAGTCACGGCCACCGTGGCGTGCGTTAGTTCTACACCAATGCAAATCTACGAAGCTAGAATAAATTTCGCTTTTCTCGATCTCCATTTCTGCCGGAAAACGGGCCGCCTCGGCAGTATTGGATGAGGCGCATTGACACAGTGAAGTCATGAATCGGAGTAGAAGATCACCAGTACGTTACGAGAACGATTTCAAACCAGTCTCGGACACAAAAGCGGTATCACCAAATTCATCTCGTGGTTGACACCCGTCTACAAGAAATCAGTGTCTACGCCACAAATTACAGCAAAGTACCGGTATTAGTCACTGAACTACGTAGATATATAGATAGCTCAGCGGTATTAGTAGAAAGAATAGTTGTAATGCATGAATGATTGTTAGGCAATCTGCTACGATCGCATTTTGTCGCAAACGCTACAAATGAGCACCAAGTCATTAAAATGTGATTGCGAAATAGTGTGATGGTCTTGAACCGCGATAAATTACGCAGTGTCATAAAGTGGAGACAATGAAAAATTGAGGTACCATGAAAAATTAAGAGACGATAACAGATAAGAGTGCAGCTGAAATGTAGGTAACAATCTACAGCGCTCGGAGCATTGCAGGAGAATAGATTTAGCGATTGGATACCCTACACACAGTACACCTACTAAGTTGTCATCTATCATACTGATTCAAGAATAGTCAAATTACACTCGATGACCAGGACCTAGCGATTCGACACGTAATTGTTGGTTCGTTGATATTCATTATTCATCGTGAAATAGCCCTAACAATACGTCAAATTAAAGGCAAATCGGACGCTTCACGCAGAATTTTGCGATCACGTATATGATGCCAAACGAAAAATTTCGAATATTGAACTATAGAATGCAAATCAAATTATGTTCTCCCATTATGATTGACCTTTCCAATCTGCGCACTAGTGAATTCCGTGTAGGTTTACATTAGCGGCTTAAGTATGTTATACGATTCAAACCAGACTGCTCATGATGTCAGCGCGGCTATCAAATCCAACCTAACCAACACAGGCCCAAAAGCAATCGCGCAAAAGCCACACGCCAAGGACACACGCGACAAGAGTTCGGACAGAAAAAGATCAGGCAGCAGCAGAAGACGCAAGATAAAAACACAAAACTGTTAACGGTTACTCACCAATAAGCATGAATCTCAGCAAAGTCCTCGAAAACGCCGCATTCCAACCGTCTCGCCATACCAAACATAACACCGCAAGAGCCACGGACGCGGTAGTACCTATCTGCAGCCGGCACGCGCGCAAAATCCTAACGCATATACTCCTCGTGTCCCACGACTCGACACATAGCTCAAGGTATATCAAAACGTGCAGGTGGATATACAAAGGCAAGCAATTAAAGCGAGCAGCAGCATCACGCCCGGCGGGTATACCGCGGTGGAAAGGTTCTGATAATAATTCGTCCCGGTCATTTCACACTTCTTACCAACGGAATTGATACTCCTCAAAACATGTCGTTTTAATCAGACTTGAACAAATAGATCATCCTAGTTGCCGAATCAGACTAATTGATTCGAAATGCGGGTAATCTAATTCTAATCTAATTTGTGAAATGTTTCCAAGCTCTAATTTCAATTCGATTCTAAATTCGGGTAATAGCGAAAATGTCACAGGATAAATGTGCTGTGCGAAACGTGCCAAGCTTGTTGCACAGACATTTGCCATTCGGATATGAGTATGAACTCTGACTATATATGCACTGAGCTTGATTTTTGCTGTATTTCTTCAATTCAATTTCCGAATTTTAAGACTTCAATAATTTAATTTTGATATGTTTCTATGATCAAATTTTGATTCGAGTCTCATTTATTATTTTACTGAAAATGCTATTGGAAAGCTGTGTTGTGTCAAACGAGCCAAGCTTGTTGTACACACATTTGCAAATTCTCGTGCTTACAAGAATGGACTCATGATTTCGAATCATTTTTGTTGTATTTCTCCCTAATTCGATATCCGATTTAATCTCCCAGTTTCTGTGAATTCATTAATACGAATTCAAATCAAATTAAAAAAAACTGTGTTACTATAATTCTAATTCTATTCTAATTTGAAAACGCTTAAAAATTCCTTGGTGTCCAACTCCGGTTTTACTCATCCCGTCAATACACCAGTCGAATTATTATCAGACGTACTATGCGCGCGATATAAAAACGAGCAGTATTAGTAAAGGGTGCAAATAAGTGAGAATTGAAGATACACCGGAATTACGCGCAGCATTCCAATTGCGTCACCCGTCTCCCAGCATGATTCTCCGCACAGCAACGCACAGCTCGACAGGAAAACAGCAACGCAAAGCCATGCATACTATAAGTGCGACTTGGACTCAAGTCCGGGATGACCCTGATTGCACTTCCGCTGGAGTGCATTGTGACGAATAACACGTAGTAGCTGGTTACTATTCACGGGGACCGTCGGCATACATACATACACAGTAACGCAACATATAAACGTACGCCACAGCGAATTCGCGTGTGCATCGGACATGCGATTAGATTGAACTGCACGACTAACGGCTTCTGTATAATCCAACACGACGCCCCTGTCCAATCTAAACCTCTTCGCGTGACGCGCATGCGCGTTAAACAAGGCAATGCATCAAAAATGGCTGTGAAGGCACTCATATAATAAAGTAATTTTAGCTATATTCTACGCCTACCATGGTGTCTACGTTGCAGGCATATATACCGCGCTTATTGATGTCAAATTAACACGGTAATACGTTCATTAACTATCGAGAACTTTAGAATGATAATGCTAACAGGCGACACAATGTCAACCAATATGAAGTACTATAATACACCTGTGGCCTTAACTACAGCAGATCAGTTTTTGAGCTAAGTCTACGTATGTAGATATGCGAGAAATCGTCACCTCTCTATCTTTGGCCTTGTCGTACTCGATGGTGTACTGGTCCACTCTCTCGGAAATTAAGTTCTTCAACTTATCGTACTTGCGCGTGATGGTCGTCACCTGCCGTGACAATTAAAAAAATATGTAATGAATCGCGGAAGCCTAAAACACAATTGATTAATACCAGTACAAAGCGCTGGTGCGTTCTGCACACTGTCGAACAATGGGCATCCCACACTACTGACAGAGGTAAACAAAGTATTCAGCATTGATACGAAGTAGGTAGAAGTGGGAGTAATACTGTAAATTTCTACTTAATTACAAGTAGAAATACAAAGTGAATGGTCTCAAGGTACTAAAGTAAGTGCTTTAAAAGTAGTTAATCGGAGGTGACTACATTCGAATTGAACGATGAACCATTGCGGCCAACACAAAGCAGACATTGCAAATTAGTGCACTTTCTGAGTAAATATTCAGTTCCAATGACACGGGGGCTAGTTCATTTGGTTGTCATGATTATTTCACTGGCAAACGTGATGCAAGCCTTTAAAAAAAAACCTTCACACTTTCCAAAATCCAACACGTATGAAAGTAAATAATTTCGCCTTAAAATACATTTTGCGACAGTGATGTCAGTGTAAAGTTATAATCTCTTCAATAGCTTAATTGGCAAAACTAGGAGGTGCTCAAAACGGCAAGTAACGCCACAAAAACGGGGTAACACCAACAATACCCGCACCTCAACAGTGATAATGCGTGTGATGGTTGTTTTTCCTCCCTTCTTCTTAGACGCAAGAGTGGCATCACCCGGTTCGAACTTATCTGCAGTGTCGTCGTACTGCTTCGCGGTCTCGTCGAATTCTTTCGCGATCGCGGCCAGCTTATCGATATTTGGCTTGTCTTCGTCCAAATCTTTCCCGATTTGCTACAAAGTATAATTGATGCTCAGAGGTTGCCAAGGCAGTCAGTGTGCTAATCAGAAAGAAGTAGAGACATTGTCGCAAATTTCAATTCCTACTACCAGCAGATATTTCAAAAACACGTTAAAACTACTTCAAGTGGAAGTAAAAAGCGAAAGGTTTCACAAATGCCCGACATAGTAGTTCAAGAAGTAGATTCGGTACAGGAGACGCATACTTTTTGCAATTTATCAGAGGCGGCCACCTACAAAATCGCAATATATGTCTTATGAACTAACGCAGAACGACCACCAACACTAAACTACGCGCAAAATTCAAATATGTATATTCCAGGGACTATTTCGCGCGGTTTTACAACATAAAAGTGTGAGAAACTTACGCTAAAACTGCTTTCTACACCTCAAAATCCGATTCGTAAACAGCAAGTAGATTTGCCTACAAAAACTCTTCAGGTAGAAGTGCCAGCGGTCAAAAAACACGTTACACGGCTTACTCTAACGGCCAGCACTCAAAAACGGAATACCTCGTGATCTTCAATCTGCTTTTTGATATCGTCCGAATCGGTCTTGACTTTACTCATGTCTTCGTCAGTCAGTTTCTTTTCGGCGCCGTCGATAACATCGTTCTGTCTGCCAGCCATTTCTTCGTATTCGTTCAATTTGTCAAGACCATCGCTGGCGTAATCCAATCTATACGGCACACGGAGCTTGTTAACCGTGAAACACGTTATACTCAAGAACCGACCCACCTTTTCTTGACTTGATCTTTCGCTTCGTCCCATCTGTTTTTGAGATGGCTCGCGATCTCTTCGCATTGGGGTGTCTCTAAGTCCTCCATGCCGCTTTCCTTACTCAAACTATCACCGCGGTCTTTGACTTTATCCACGGCGTCTGAGAGTTTTTCAAACTCAGGCTCGTGACGCGGTATTTCCTTGTCCAGTTTCTACGTAAATTCGTCAACAGATGTAGATACAATGCATACAAAGCAGATTACGAACACTTACCTTCAACATATCAACCTGTTCTTTGAGACCCGGCACATCACCTGACATGGTGTCCAGAGTAACCAGTTGACTTTCGTAGGCTTTAACTGTATCGCCGGCTGTCTTTGATGTTTCCGCAGCATCGCGGAGGGCGTCAAGTCTGCGATTTTCAAACAGGTTGTAATTTGAAGCTACATTTCAAGTGAGCATCACAAGCTACATACTTTTCTAGGTAGAGCTTGCAAAGTTCGGATACGGTCTTCCACTTCTTATCGGCGGTGTCTTGGTCTTTACGCAGTTGCTCTGTCAAGGGCGTGTCCTCTGTGACAGACTTCAAGACGTCTCGAACACGCTCCTGCAGTTCCTTGTAAGTGGGCTCGCGGGCTTCCAGCTTCTTGGCGGTGTCCTAAATAGGGTTCGGTATTTTTTTATCGCCGCGGCTATGTTAAGAATCTTGCGAAGAGCATTACTGAAGAATTTTGAAATCTCAAAAGCAGGTTTTTAGTAGAGATTGCTCTACATAAGCCGTGGAGCGTCAATTCAAAGATTTTAGGTCTTGAATTTTCCAGGCAACGGTGTATCGAAACATGATGTTTTTAAACTCCCAAGTACCTCTGAGCGTAGAAATATTGGTATCGGCCAACTCCGGACTATATTTCTTAACGTGTGCATTGTGCAGTGACGTCATCCCTGCCACAATTGTTCCTAATGAACGGGCCTTAAGTAGTGTCAGATCATCGATTTATAAGGACTTCAACAGAAAATGCTGAAAATTTGTGTTCTCTGAAGTACAAGCATGCATTTACCACTGGAAGTACTAGTTTTTCGCTCAGCTTGAGTACAATTATAATTACATGGAGTTTGTACGGGATATATTCTCTTGTTAATGCCGCTAATTAGAAGTTCTCGAAGAGTGTGACATCAAAAATAGGATATATCGACAATATCGGTATCGGGTTTTGCTCCCAAGCTCTATTATGCTAAAATTTGAATATGAAATGTGAATATACGCAATACATAGTGCATGCCGTCAAGATTTTCAGTAGCGATTGAATGCAGGTTACCTTCTGTTGAGCAATCGCTTTATCCACACTGGCCGCGTCGGCAGGCATCGACATGCCAATTCTAGCCCGAGTCGCGTGCTCAAGCGCATCCAATTCCGAGATCAACTCTTTGAGAGAAGGCAACAGGGTGCGGCACTCAGCCTCTGTCGCAGCAGCTGAAATACGAGATATCGAATAAGCATTCGAAAAATATACCCTCAGAGTCAAACAGCGGCACAGACCTTTCTCTGCGTTGGGGATGAGATTTTCGACCTCTCTCAGACTGCTGTCTAGCTCGGCTTTGACTTTTTCCCATCTGTCGGTGACGTCTTCTGCGTCCTGTTTGCAATGCTCCATGTCCTGGTCCGGCATTTCCACTTCATTTAAGGCCGCCTTCAAAGCTTGCGTGACAACGTCGAATTTCGGGTCCTCCGCAGGGACGCCTGCCTTCAAGGCCTGAAAGGAAAGGAAATTTTGAAAAACCTAAATTTTCATAACGATTATATTTTCATCATTATTCGGTATCACACATCTTATCACTTAAGTCTTCAAATTTGGATCCGCCTATAGCGTAATTCGAAATTAGTGATAATTGCTAAACATGTGGTAAATTTGGATAATTACCACCATTAAAAGCCTTAACCATGAAGTGGCAACTTACACTTTGTCGCAAAATATCACGAAAAACAAGACAAGAGCGTCCAATTTTTACAGTCAATTATATCATCAATGCATCGTGGTGCATAGTACTGTGGATGTGCCAATTGATTTATGATAGCGCATATTTCTCACAACATTCATTTGATCACAGTTGCTCAATAGCTCATAACCAGGGCTGCCAATGCTGCAGGTTGATCAAGACTTCGCAGAAATATCATTTCCACTTACTGAGGGTACCTTTGTACCATGTTTTGAATGCTGTGATAAGATTCATCGAGGTTACAAGGCCACCATAGTTGAACATTATCAAAACTATAATTTTCATTGGCGATGGATGAAAGAAGTATATAATTTCAGGACTAAAAATATTTGTCTCGAACTACCGGACTCATATCATTAAATTTAATACTTGATTCAGAGTAGTGTAGACTCAGATCATTGTGCCCAGCCCGCGAGCCGTATTCATGACACAACTGTGTCTGTGAATCCCATTTTTACTGCGATATCTACCAGAATTGGATGCAGCAGAAAATCGCTATGTTAACTACAAAGCACGACTAACCGTCAGGGTTTGATGCGACTCCTTCAATTTCGCCAAAGGCGTATCGTCATCGACTTTCGCTTTGGCTACTTCGTTCTCGTATTTCTTCAACACAGGCTTCACCTTGCTGAGTAGATCCAACAATTCTCGCACACACTTGACTCTAAACGGTAAGCACGCACGGCAAGAGTGAGTACACTGTTTCACCCAAGGAAGACAGCCGCGAGCCTACTTCTTCAAATAGTTGTCGATCATCTTGTCCACCGAGTCGTATTTGTCTTCCATTTTATCAACGGCGGCCGCTAGTTTTGCCATGGACGGCGCAGTGGAATCGTCCGATTCCACCACAGGCCGACATTGCGATAAAATCACCCCGTAGCGAGGCGTCACGTCGTCTTGGAAGCGATCTTTGGTCTCCTGAAAGTTTTAAAATAGAAATCAGCCAATGTCGTTCGATAAAGTTAGAAGGTTTAGAATCTAGATTCAAACAGAGGAGCTATTTCCAGAGGTGGTCAGTTTCAGTAATGAAGTACTTTTAGATACAAGTTATTGATGCAAAACCCCTACCTTTTACAGTGTTTTTTTTTTCTAATGTAAAAAGTAGTTTGAAAATGCTTGCATGAATTTTAAGGGTGAAATTGTCATAACAGTTAACTACCTTTGGCTGTTTCGGTTAACTCAAACCAAGTACCATGTATTGTAGAGCCTTGGAAGCACTCCCCCTCCAAAACCGACAAGACTGTAGCCGATCCAAACACGTTACCTGCTGTTGTTGGAGTACACGCGACACGGCGTTGGCTTCGGTCGGTAGCGATACATCAGCGCGCACAGCTTGTGCGCTTTCCAAACATTCCAATTCGTGTATCATATCTTCGACGGCCGGCAGCAAGGTGGCTGCGGTCTGCTCTTCTGACGCCACTGAAGTGATGGGAGACAATGATAAAGAAGAGAACACAAAATGGACTCGGAACAGTAAATTATCACCGGACTAGAAAAATGGAACGGGGTTCCAGAAAAATTACATACTTCATACAATTTAAGATCGTGAAAGGTAAAATGTAATTCGCATGCATCATTTTCATGTATGAAAGCCTCATAAAAGATGTGGTAAATGGCCATCACAACAACCGCCAAATACATTTGCACCTATTTGTACTGTCTAGCCATTTTGCGGGAGTCACAATCAAGCCACTTGCAATTTCAAAAGTTGCCACCTCCGTTGAACTGACAAGGTATGCGAACCCTCGACCTCGACTTTGTAAAACTAATTACTGAGTACTATCCAATGTCGACTTTGACTTGAAAAGTAGTCTAAACAAGATTCAGAAATCGCTACTTCTGCTTATAACTGCATAAAAATTTACGGCGATACTTCTACTTCCAATCGAGCAGCAAGGCTGACTACTTTGGTCACCTCTGAAATAAACTTTTATCGATGCCACTTACTTTTCTCCACGACCGGAATTCTTTTCGCCAGATCATCAAGCCTCTTGCCAAGCCTCTTTTTCACTTCGTCCCAACGCTTATCAGCGTCTTTGCATTCGTTATCTCTCTGAGGAACGTCCTGCTCTGGCACGCCGGATTGTTCGGACAATCTCTTAGCAGTACCATCGGCAATCTCGAGCGTTTCCGAAACGTCTTCAAACTTTTGGTCGTTGGCTGGGATGTCGTCAGCTAAGGCCTGGGTGAAAAGCGATTATTTTCGCGTTAGCAACAATTCCAGAAAGACCCATCAGAGAAGCTATAGTTTTAGACGTGTCGAAAATGTAGTTAAGTTTTGGGCATCTGCAAGCATAGGTGAACAAAAGGGCGATTTTTTTTGACACTTCAAAATTTTGTCCAAATTGTAGTTTTACGTTAAAAAATTGTTTACAATTTTTTTTGCAACCTGCATTCGTTTGTACCGTAGATGTTTGCACTGTCGGTGAACTTATCATTTGACATTTTACAGCTTGTAGCCAACTTTATAGGCTTGCCGTTGTAGACGGCCCATTGTCTGCTCATTTTGAATCATAAACGGTCAAATGAAACAAATAGGTTGACATGGTGTTATGCTCAACGTACCGCAATATCCTAACTGAAGCAAGACTGTGTGGGCATTGATTCTCATATTACATTGATTCTTATATTAAAAAGCGTATGATCATAAATTCTGATGTGGACAACATTGTCAGAATGAAGATACCCGGTGTGTCACCAGCTGCGTACGCACAACTTCTGTGTTGCCAGCCAACAACTGCTGCTGTTGAACGTTCTTTCTCCATTCCTGGCAAGCAACTTAGTAAGGACAGACACTTTCTACCCGAGAATGCAGGAAAATATCTTTCGTTGTACCACAACAAATTCTGATTATTTCTACCTAATGTGTGATGCAACTACTGGAATTCTTCACAGGCACAGATTTCGTTAAAAAAATACTATTCAAGTAGCAATTTCAATGTTTTGTACCTCCCAGAAGCTTTTCAAATCACTGCTTCTACTTTTAACTTTTACCAATGATGACTAATTTGACGACATCTGTGGCAAGTTATCGTATGGGATTGAGCGTAATTAAACCACAAAAACGGTGGAAACTATCCCGTCATGTCCAATACCGACCTTTAACACAGCCTGTTGTTTTTTCAACGCCATCAAATCGTTCTCGGGGAAGTGATCGTTTGCATCCAAAGTCTGTTCATATCGGTTCACGACGCTAGCAGCGTCAGACATAAGTTCAGACAGGTCGCGCAGAACTTTGATCCTGAAGAACATTACATCAAATCAAGCCCAAAACCGGTCACAGTGGTATATTACTTGGCGTAGAACAACGCGGTGGATTCGTTGAGTTCGTTCCACTTTTGCGCCAATTTTTCCGACTCTTCTCTGACCGCATCGGCAGTGGGTGCGACTAAATCGTCTTGTGCCAAAGCCTTGTTAACGTCATTTATCAGCGAAGAATACTCGGAAGAGAGCCCGGCCAGTTTATTTTGCACGTCCTGAATGAAAAATCAATTTGATGAGGGCTACAGTATTTGACTAATGCAATTTTTATCTACAACATACCTTTTGTTGTTCAAGGCATTTTTCCAAGCCCTTTGACTCAGCCGGTAAGCCGACTTGCATACGAGCACTCTGTGCTTGCGCGAGCGATTCAAGCCCTGACAGCATTGCTTTGATTCTAGCCAGTAGGTCGGATAATTCCTTTTCTTGGGCGGCCGCTAAAGTATTGAAATAGGTATAAGGCACTGTCGCAAGTATGGAATTTGGATATGTGTGTCAAGTTTATATCCTACATGTTTGGAATAGTGCGGCTCAACTGTGTTAAGCAATAAACCACCAACTCATTTTCTACTTCATTTGGTAGTGGATTTCCATAGTTGCGTGAAGATTACTTCCACACCATTTTACGATGCCAGAAATATGCAACTCAAATGCGACATTTATTTAGGGGTCCACGATAGATTAAGAACCCCTGGTCAGAGTCAAGATTCCATCGCGAATCAGATTTTCAATGTCTGCGGACCGTTAAGATAGAATAGAAGGAAGAGAACACTTTATATTTTCATTCTTTGTCTTTTTTTGCGGCATATACACCAATTCATGATACACAAACACATATTCATTCCACGAGTGTATGATGTACATTGTACATATGCCACCGGACTAGGAAGGTGGAGAAATAACCTTGTAAGTCTTTCTAAGCCTTGCACCACACCTCCATGCTAACCAGGAAATGCTGAACGCCAAGCATGGAAGCCACGGATTTGGTCTTTGATGTGACAAGCCGGAATTGAACCCACGGGCCTACCGATCAAGAAGCCGAACGCTCCACCAGTGATTTTGAACTCTGTAATCAGTAAATCACCTTTTTCCAACAGCGGCAGTTGCGCGGCAACATCTATGGCAAGTTGGTTCAGTTTGGCTTTGACGTCATCCCAACGCTTTTGCAATTCTTCAATCTCTTGGGCGTACACGTCCAGATCCGAATTGCATTTCTCGCCCAGTTCCTTGGGAAGTTGCCCGGCGACGTTGCAAGTCGAATTCAAGTTTTTGGCCAGCGAGTCGAAATTCCCGTCGTGCACAGGAATGTCTCCGACGAGTCTCTGTTGGATTGAAGAAGTTTAATTCATCAGAGTAAAGATAAAAACAGTTTGATACGCCCAGGGATTATTGAGGAATACTATCATCCGGTATGAAGTGCACCAAGTCAGTAAATTCACAAAGAGCTTCAACACGGATAACTGCAGGTTTTACAATAATTCGCAATAAAATCCCAGATTATTGTAAACCAGACAGCATTGAATCCTAAAAGGAGTAATGCAATGACGCCCATATTATGACGACAAAAACTTTTTAAGTTATACATTTAGATAGACGGATAGACGGATAAATCACATCTACGAGAATCTGGTACAGATTCTGTAACAACTGAGGGGCTGCTAGGCATTAGTACACAGTCGCCAACTGTATGAGCACACACTGTTGGCGTTACCAGTGAATAAGAAATGTTTCTCTTTGTAACACAATACTGATTTGACATTTACAAATTAAAAAAAAAAACCGCAGTAACGTAATTAATCTGGGTGTCGCAACACACTGAAAATCAGTCCCACCTGAAACACTTCATTTCGATTTCTCAAAGTGTCGACATCCGAAGTAGGATGCGACCGGTCTGCGATGATTTTTTCATACTCGGTCACCGTCTTCTCGCATTCGTTAAGCGCGGTTTGCGTGTAAACCAATCCCGTGATCCTAAACGCAAAAATAAATTGCAATCCGAGAAATTTTCGGCAACCCGTAATCTCAGGCATACTTTTCGAGATACACATGCGTGATAAGCCATAAATCAGTCCATTTCTGTTGCACTTCATGCAATGTGTCGCGCAGTGATCCCAAGTTGGGTGCGGCACCGGTGGCTTCATCGTTGAGAAAATTAACAACCACGGCCTGTAGGGAGTCGTACTCCGGCTTGAGACTGTCGACGCGTTTCACGACGTCCTGAATAGAGAAAATTTCAGCTTCAACGTATCAAACAGAGTACCTTATATTAGCACTCACAGATTGACTCTCCTTGGCTTGCTCCAAAGCCGGGACGGACCTGCGTAGCCAAACGGCCATTTGAGCGTGCTGGCTCGACTCAATACCCTCCAGTATTTCCAGAAACTTCTTGAGACGGTCGATAAGTGATTGGGCCCGTTGTTCTTCGGCCTCGCCTGCAAAATACACAAAGTAAGTATCAGGTTATCCTTGTAAAAAGAAAATGATGACTTACTTTGTTCCGCTCTTGGCAACAGCTCATTGAATTTCGCGAGTCTGGAAAAGATTTTTGAACAATTAGCAAGGTGATATAATTGTCTACATTTACAGTTGTGAGTTTCATCCGCTTTCATCCACTTTTTTACACATTTTTATTGCCGAGTGTACAAGTTTTTTACTTGCTCGACGGCACACAACATATACTTTGAGATATTAGACTTTACCAACAACAGGTACACAAGACACACAGTAAGTTGATTTAAGACACTAAATATTTGACTTCATCAACCATAGATGGGGCCGAAGTCATTAAATTATTTCCTGTTGTGCAGTTACGTTGCCCATTGGCCCTACCTCATGTAGAAACTAAGATCACACAAAATTCCAAATAGAACAGTAATGGGTATGTCTGCAGCTATGGTTTTCGACCTGGGAGCTGTTTGCTTTTTTCTGGGAGTCGTGAAGTTTCAGACCTACGTACCGCGAGTAGATGAAATGGTTGGAAACCAAGAGATTTTCATTTTAGTAGAAGTCTAAAAGAAGCATTTACCTCTCGTCCACAGCTGATTTGCTGAGCTGCCATCTTTCCACGATCGATTGGACATCGTGCGTGTATTTGGCAGCGTCCACATCTTCGGTAACCGGAGATTCCGGAGTATCAGCCACTTTAACAACCCTCGCTCCCAAGTCTTTTGCTTGTGCCGCGTCCCTTTGCAAGCTGGTGACCACGGGTTCCTTTTCTTCCAGCGTGTCTCGCAGGCCCTAGTTGACGCAAATCATTTTTATGACAGCAAAACGGTGGTTTTAGTGAACATGCCACCAATTGTCGGAGAGGAGTCGGGGTTTAGATGCGGCATTCGATGAGTTATATGTTCATGTTTCAAACAGATCCATGCTAATATTGATTTTTAAGAGTACTGTGACACCTGTGTCAGGATTTTGAGCATCTGTATAGCCATACCATATCAGTACAACCATAAACTTGGAATACCCCCGGATTTCTATCGCTGTTCATATTTATTAGCGATGTTATCAGTTGCAGAGACATCTAAGCTTTTATTAGAATGTTTCTTTTCAAATTCTACTAGTATTAATGCATGAGATATGACACATAAACATATTTCTCAAGTTTTGGACTGGAGGATTGCTATCAATGCTGTGTCGATATAATAACAAATCTGAGGAATATATTAAACTTATTTTTTCAAATCATGGCTCTTTTGTACTTGAAAAGAAAACTGTTGGATAAATGAGGTTATACGTCAATGGCTTGCATTTACTCTATGGTTGAGATAGGACAAAATCCAACCTAATATGTAAGACGGCTTATTGCATAATGCAGGCAATCATAATGAGCATTATCAATTATCCATAGCACTTTGAAATGATCATAGGATATAATATGAAGAAAACAATCACTATATCATAACATTGTCACATCTGAATAATTCATTACAAAAAAGGGGTATGGTTTATGGCTAAAGTATAGATGACGAATGCAATGTGAAATTCATGACACCGGTTATTTATAACAGAACCATAAGCACCATTCACAATCACTAAAATAGTCACACCCTATGAAATGATATGATGGTGTTCGCACGTTATCTCAGTACGATACTTACATTGGTCTGAGCGCAGTAATTCTGTATTACAAGAGAAACATGAAACAAAGGCAGTATATCAAGCTTTGCAATATCATGATCGCATCACCGTACTACAGCAGTACAGTGCTGGGAGACGCATATGCCTAGAATTCTCATTTTATAGACTGTTTTTACAGGTCGTAGTAGTGTCACAACCTAATTCAATTGCTAATATGACACAGTTGGTACAATATTGTGTAATCAATAGAGTTTCAAATTGATACATAGCACTGCTGTGCAATTTAGCACCATGACACCAAAGATTTTCCGCAATACCTGGAATACGGCTTGCTGTTTCTTCAAACTTTCAGAATCGTCTGGAATATCCTTGTTCTCCTCGATTTTCGATTCGACATATGACAGTACGTCTTCTGCCGCTTTCGTGGATTGCAAAACCAAGTAAACCACCTTCAACCTGCGAAATTCAACAAAAGGTTTTTGTCATTGTTGACAACACAAGCATAGGCTACAAGTTAACTTGAAAGAGAATAACACAAACTCACAAACTAAACATTTTCAACAATCTCAACATACTTATCGAAATAAAGCGTGGAAACGCTCAAGGTCCGGTCCCATTTCTTTTCAACGGTTTCGAGCTGCTGACCGAGTTCGTCCTTAGAAGGTGCCGTGCAATCCTTATCTTCCAAAATCATTTTCGAGCCGTCACGAGTCTCAGCGTACTGCGGCTCGATGGTTTTCAGCTCGACCACGGCGCTCTACGAAGATCGAATCACCAATAAATCGGACGACATAAATGATAAAATAGCGTAGAGTGGCTCTTGTGTATGGAGACATTAGTAGAATATCAGTGTGGTGGTCGTAAATGAAAATTAGATTCAGTTGTGCCAACAGCAAGACCCTTCATTTCCATGGTCAGTGGACAATCTGGACATATTATGTGCATGTGTCATTTGGGAATGCGACACGAGAACATGGATTACGGTTAGGATTATGGGTGCATTTGGGTCAATGATAGCGTTAGGATTCAATTTGTAGTTATGATGTGACACGCACGAGTGTCGCATGCTCAAAATGATGAATATGGGCATCAAAAACAGGTCCAGGAAATTCCTGTCTCACATCTCCTGCGTCTGTTTTTCACAGACTACAGTAGAGCCCGAAAAAAATCACTCTCTATCATTATCACAATCACAATACTTGTAATAATGTTTGTGGGAATTGGTATATCTCAAGTCCTTTACCGCCCTTTTCTTAATTGCTCATAACTCTTGATACACCGCGCGACACGAATTGCCTACCTCATGATCATTGATAACGTGTTGCACGCTGGAGACTTCCCTGGGCAGGGCCGTCTTCACACGCACGGTAACAACGCCGTCGATAGTATTCAGTCTTCGCAAGATGACGTTTAACCGAGATATGTAAGTTCTACATTTTTCCTCGTCTTGATCACCTGACAGTACACAACGCAATAACACAACGCAATAACGCAACACAATAACACAACGCAATAATAAACAAATTGCTCGCTGCTAGTCAATGAGAACCTACCTTTATCCAGTTGTTTCGCCAGATGATCAGCATGTTCGAGACACTTGTCTACGTCGCTACGGAGCGCTGCCTTTCTCACTGTCAGGTTGGGATCGTCCGTTTGAATTTCTTCAACAGATCGCAGGCCGTCTTTCAATTCTTTCAATGCGTTGTTCCGCTCGGCCGGTGACATAAGCCGGTACTGTCAACACATCATAACAATCAGAAACGTTCAGTAACAAAGTACTTTTACTTTTCGAAGCACTCAAGTACATTTTGCTTGCAATTGCACGACTTAGAGTGGAAATAATTTTTGACTATTTTTACTTCAGTTTTTAGGCACAAGTCTACGATACTTACTAGGAAATCACCACTTCTACTTGTAGGCCTACTTAGTAGAATTCATGTTACTTCTACATTACAGTTTTCAGATTTCCACGCAAAACTAGGCCCAGAATACTCACATTTTCACTTACTTGGAAATCACTACTTGTTTTTGTACTTGAGTAGAAATTTACGTCACACTTCTACTTAAGTTTTCTGTTTTGCAGGCAAAACTAGGCTTTCCCTACTTACTTTTTTACTTCCTTAGAAATCACTACTTGCACTTCTAGTCAAGTATAGTCAAGTATATATTTACTTGAGTAGGCCTACTTCTTCTCAAGTACCAATGATAACTACTTCAACGCCTACTCTATGAACAATGCACATAGCACATCACCAGCTTTCAGCCCTCTGTACTCACGGATTCGATGTTCCACGACATGACCGCGTTTATTCTCTTCTGCAGTGTGATGATGTATATAACGAGCTTGGCCTGGTCGTGATTATCTTTCCATAAATCGACCAAATCGGCGTAATCCCTTTGCAACGCCTCGGCCCTATCGATGGATTTCGGGCTCGGCGGCGGGATATTGAACAGCACCGATGGCGCGTCGCCTTTTTGGTCGACCGAATTCACCACGGTCCATACCGTGGGCTTGGGCTTGTGTATCAGTCTGCATTCTTCGCCTTTAGCTATTGCCAGCTGAGCGAGAAGGTAAATTCGATGTCACAAGAATAAAGACGTTCAAAGGGTAGAAAGTTATCAGCGAATTATATCGACAACGTTTGGAATGTAAAAATCGTAAGAGATATTATACTATTTGTCAATGCAGATCTATTGAATATTACTTCATGCAGTGCTATTTCGTACACATAATATGGCAAGAACTCTATGTATTTCTTTGATAGCTGTGATATTGTGCTGTTATGGCTTTATGCGCGACACACTGGGTCAAGTAACTAGTAGCCTGTGTTAGGTAGGGCATTGCACATGTACAATTCGACACAAAATATGGAAACGCTTGCTTAACCTTAATACAACCAAATACCGCAATTCTACGAAATATTTTACAGTTGCATACTACATTGCACATTGCTCACCTCTGTCTGCTTATAACTGCATAGTGCCTGCACGGTTTCGTCATCTCTGTGGACAGGCAACGGGCGACCTTCGACGCATGGAATGTTAGTGCTTCTCGCCATCAAATCGTCGACAGTAGGCTTGAAAGCTTCAAGTTCGCCCTTTATTTGCTGATCACAAAGAGTAAAGATTTAAATCCCACATACTGCAACGTACTGTCGTCTGTAGTGTTAAAATTTGACATATGGATTATAAGATCAAGAACAAAATTGCCGCCAACGCATCCAAAATCAATATTAAAGCAATTAGGCGAAGTAGCAGACAAGGGAATTATGAAGGTGCAAGTCATCAGTTTGCAAAAACTGGGTGAATTTTCAACAGTATCAAACCCTTGGACAATCGCTTTTGCAAACATTAAACCTTTTCAATGTGTGCACAATCTGGAATACACGCCACGCGGCAAGAATTAAGTCTAAATTGCGGGATAACACGGCAATCCTACCCCTTAACAAGACAAGACGTCACTGGACCACGTACGACCTAATCTACAATCTAATACGGATAAACTACGCAAAAGCGTGTTGCAGCCGTAAAGAGCATTTCTACGCTCTGAAAAGTAATAGGTGGGGAGATGCCAATATCGTATTCACTAAATCGCGCACGAGAAGGCATCGCACAGATTGCATGAAATACGGCGAAAGCTAATGAATAATCTGACCAACGACAACCTAATGAAGTATGAATGGATACTATGACAGCTACTCGTAGACCTAATAGCTTTGATGAATCTACGAATTACAAGGGGATTGAGAAAATAATAAGACAAGCATCGGCACGATCGACACAGCAGGCAGACTTACCGTGATTTCTCTCTGATGACGGACATAAAGGAACAACGTTAAAACGGTCAGTCTCAATATAACAACACCAGTGACAAATATGCAGTTCAAATAACTATATATCAAATGAAGAATACAGAAAACCGACAAACATCAGAAGAAATCCAGACGAATTCGCTTAAATTGTGACAGTTAATAAAACAGTTTTTAAATTTGGCTAAAGTAGCTTACATAGATTTCTTTAAATAGATACTCGGTCCTATCGGGGGAAACTTCCTGATTGATTTCCTGCATTTTCTCCTTCAAATCCGACTCGTGATTTTGGAGAGTCTTTTCCGCGTTTGCGCAGTCTTGGTGGAACTGAAACGAGCGGTGCAATCAACGATATCCAATCCACGAACAGAGGTAGTATTAGCTGGATAGAATATAGCACTCCGGTCTGCCATTACAGTGGAAGACATTTTAGAAATTGGACCACTCGAGATTGTTATTGGTCATTATAATTTAACAGCGCGAGTTCATTCCATAATTCGTCGTGCCAATACGGCTTGTATAGAGAGATAGAAATATATCTCATATGTCACTTTATTTTACTTATTCGACTCGAATTGCATCATGAAACATGTATCAGAAAACATTATTGAATTTAACATTCATTAGACACACAGGTACGTATTTTTTCAAACCGAATTTAACACTCTTTTTTTTGGGTTTCCTTATTTGTTCGCAAATCATTATCATTATCGTCATTATCACCGTGTTTTATTACGATTTTATCCCATAAAAGAAGCAACATAGTTATAAAAATGAGTCCCGCCACGCTACAGTGTAACAACAAGGGGTTGTAATTGTAATATAATTCCCATAAATATTTGCTATTCCGGCAAAACCCTAGTATGCTAAAAACACGATTGGAGTTCACCATGTAATATTACATGTTGTATGTCTCGCATCGCTTGCCACGCCAACCCCTCTTCATAGCATACCTGGTTATACGCGCCGAAAATATCAACGTGTTGTTCCAGACACGCTTCCAAGCCTTCGACCCACTCGCGTTGATTTCTCAAAGCGGCCAAGCACGTTTGGACGGAATTTTTGGCAGGGTGCTGGTCTTTTACAAGTCGCTCACCGTCGTTCACGGTGGCAGAGTACGGAGATTCCTTGGCCGACAGGTCTTCTTTCAACCTCTGCACGAAATAAAACGCGTAAGGAAATAGTCATATGATGGTCACGCCATAGCTACTGATGACCACGGATCAAAGTTACCAGCTATTAATAATACTTACTACAGGTGCGACCCCAAATTCGGCTAATGAGTCAATAACACTCGAAAAATCAGGACAAAAGTAATAAAATTAGAAAAACAGATATGTGGGAAAGGATATTATTTAACATCAATACAATAATCACTCCAGGCATCAAACAAAATTATTGCTATTTTTAGCATATAGGATTAAATTGAATTTGGTAGTCCTTCCGTATCGTAGCTGCTTTTGTATGCATAAACCTATTTTACCACATCAAAAATAATGATTCATTGGAAAATTTTGCAGCCACTACCAACACAGATGACTCAATGATAATTCTAGCTGATATAGTGGCCACACATAACAAATGGACAGTAAAACACCAATCATACATCCTCAAAATATACCACATCCCCATCGTAAGTGGAGATCATGAGTAAGATAAAATTTAGGTCAAAATTAAGTATTCAGAGCATTTGTTGTGATATCGCTCGGTGCCCACTACTGATAAGACGCGAATCAACCGGACTGACCTTGCTTTGATTTTTCAAAGGAGTCACATCTGATGTGTACGGTGCCAAGTCCCGGTTCGTTTCTTCCTTGTCGACCTTGTTCATCCAGGTGAGATGTTCGTTGGCTTCCCGGAAGAATTTCAGGAGGCTGACTATATCAAGCTCTTTTTTGTTTACGGTCATCTGAGGAAATGATGGGAATTGAGTCGACGGGTAATCTTGGCATGCGTAAAATGCCTAGTTACCTGTAGGTTGCTGTAATTGTTTTCAAGTAGTTCCAATTCGGCGGTGTATTTCTTGCAGTCGTTTGCGTTGTCTTCATAGCGGGCCTGGAGATGGGTGTTATTATAAATTCAATCACGAATAGTAGTGATAAAAGTCAAATACTGCGGATTGAAGATTAATTTTACATGGAATATTATACCACTAAATCTCTGGTGGAGTAGAGTCAACATTTCTCTGTTCCAACTACAGATTCACAGCTGTTCACTGTGATTCCGGTTTTGTCTGTTTGTTTAACAATAACAACAACATTGCGACTTTCGAGTTAAAATCTAGGGAATTTGAAATGTAATCATCAGTATTTTGCCTAAATACAGCAAACGCAGGATGATGTCACAATATCGCGACCAAAACCAGCGTGCATTTCGATGTAGAGCATGACCGTTGTCAGAAGTTGGAACCAATAATGGTATAACAGACTTGTTAAGCATGTGATGTCATATTTGGTGATAGGACTAGTGATATCTAATTTATTTTCAATTCTTTACTGCAGTCGCTGACGATTACCCCTGACCAGTGTCAGTCTAAGATATTCGCGTTTATTTCAATATGAATAGCTTTGTATATCAACGGCTGCATCGCAAAATATGACGTCGCAAGCATAAAAATCTGCATAATCAAGACTTGAGTCATCTGTTCACTTCGATTATTATTCAACTTTTTGTGCCCGTGACATCGTGTTTTGTGATAAGACTGTTCATGTACAAAGGTCCTTTCAACTTTCTGCTAGTTGCTGACGATTACCCCTGACGAGTGTCAACCGAAAATATCAATATCTTGCTCAATTTTTACCTTTGCTTTAGCGCACTTATCCAATTCCGACTGGAAGTCTTCTACTTCCTCGCCTATGTCGTTGAATTTCTTTAGCTGCTTCTCGGCTTGAGGTAAGTCACTGCCAAGCGGGAAGGATTGGGCCTCGTCCTGAAATTGAAAGATTTCCCAGACGTTATCAAGCCGGTGTAGGCTATAGCCTTTTCGAAGAGTGTCAACTCACGGTTTTATCGGCGACCCATTTCAACGCTACTCGCAGCGATTTTTAGTCTTGCGTGTCTTCCAGCTTGGGACGGAGCTTGAGCAGTATCGCTTCCATCACGCTGGGAGCGTTCTTCAGCGCAAGTTTGTACGAAGAATTCAGCGCCACCCATTTTTCGTGCAGTAGGAACACCCTGTACGCGAATCGCAATCACTGATAGCGTGAAGGTGGCAAACTAGAAAATTTTCAGATTTTTCAAATTAGACTAGTAGAACTAGAATTAGGTAATTCGCAAAACACGGAAATAAAATTACAAGTAGAAACAAACACAATACAAATCAAATTCGGTTCATATCAAAAGTCCATCATCATACCCATGAGAATGACAAATGTCTGCACAATAAACTTGATAAGTGTAGCACTACACAGTGTTCTCTTTTTGTATTTTCAGGACAACCACAAATCAGATTAGAATTAAAATTAGAACATAGAGTCATTTCACAAATTATATTACAATGAGATAATTAGATTACCGAACTTTCAGTCTTATTAAACAACTAGAATGACTTGTTGTTTAAGTTTGTAATTGGGTACGAAACGAGTGGCACGGTAAATGCATACGTTTTGTACATGTCCTCGGCTTGGTGGTAATCCTCGTCTTTCAGAGTTTGAACATTTCTTTGATGTCACCCTCGCTCGGGCCCAGGCAAGCGTCGACTTCTTTTCTGATTTCCTCTGAGTCGTCGCCCTCTGTTTCAATCTACAACGCGAAATGCAACGTAGAACTCCTACCTTTTTCAAAGCAATAAAGTATTTTTCGCTCATTTCCGATACATGCTCAATAATTTGTTTCTAGACTACTTCAAATTCTACTTGAAAGCTTTAAATCAAAATTAATTTCTTTTGATTTTGTTACGTAAAATGGTTTGTATCACTTTTACCCGTGAAATTGTCATACCAACTGCGGGAGAAATAGCTGCATGATCAGGGTGGCTTGGTACGTTATCGAAAATAGCAGCTGTCCGTAGTGTCATTACTGATTTCACGTTACTCGCGAAGATTCATCAGGCATCGGGCGATTTGTAATGTAGCCTACTTCACATATAATACTACATATTAATATCTATATTTTGAAACTCTGTAGTAAACTTTCGACCTTGCATTTTTTACTTCAACTAAACGCAGCTTCTTCCCATGTAAATCGCTACTTCTATTTGTAATTGAGTAGCAATCTTGACTACTTTGAGCATCTCTGAAAGTTAGCCTAAGTTAGTTACTTACGGTTTTGATAAGCTTCTCCGCTTTCTCTAAATTTTTCCTACAAACGGCGGCTTTCCTGTTGATGTTCAGCACCAGATTATGAAGTCTTTCGAGTCTGTAGATACGAAATACATTCGGATGGTCACGAGGTGAAGTGATGATTGACCGCACTCAAATTCACCTTTCGCTCCGACAGACAAACCAAAAGTACTTTGAAGTCGAAGATGGTTATTTCGGTTAAACTGCAGTAGGATCAAAAGTAGAAAGGGACGGTGCCTCCACAAAGTGAGATTATGTAAAACGGATAAACCTTTTTCAATATGTGAATTCAAAAATACGTTTAATCGGCTGTGATGCTTTCATGCATACAGATGACCAGGGCATAAAGAACATCCTGTTCGCAAACCTGGCGATGACACCTTGTCTACAACGTGAGTTGCTTTAATTGGCGTGAACCCGTTACTTGGTTACATAGGCAATTACACAGTCTCAGCAAGTGGTCCAAAAGGACTAATTCCGCATTATAACGGCGTTAATTACGTACAAGATAGTCGTAACGTCAATCAATTCGACCCCATGCGGTAAAACAGAATTTAGAATTTACCTACTATAACGGCCCATGCCCGACATACTCAATACAGTTACACACCTCCTATACTCCGCAGACAAAGCCGCCTCCCTTTCGTCATTAGCCGCCATCAGCTCGGCCCAAGCGGCTTCCACCTTCTCCGGTTCGTAACCCTCCTGGACTTCGAACCTGCCCAGAGACTGCTCCGTCATGCTCTTGAGCGCGTCGAATTTCGGACGGACGTTGTCTTTGTCTTTCTCCTTCTCCTTCAGCGGCTCTTCTTGGAATCGCTTGATTTCGCGGATGAGATCTTTGGCGTCGCTCAAGGTCGTGCAGGGAATGTCGTCGCGTTTGCGCAGTATCACGATTTGCTTCTGTATCCATTGCATGATGGATGTGACCAGGATGCGGTATTCCTCCCACGAGTACTGCCATTCCTAAGTTAGAGAGGCAATTATGAGGTATAGATTAGTTTAGGTTAGGTATAGATTCAAAGATGACACCGCATCCATGAGGCACACAGATATTCCAAACATCGTAGTATCCGCAAAAATCCAAATATTGACATTTTTCACCCGCATCCAGCGTATATAGTTGTTAGTAACCGCAATTAGAATTATTTTGAAAAATACTAGTACAACGATTCGACGGCGCGGAATATTCATGAATTGCAGCATTACAGTCTGTTGAAATTTGTCATTTAATATGCATTTGGTTTACATACAT
>ATSW01004270.1:0-10105 GCA_000444245.1 Botryllus schlosseri
TGCCGGAGGTGGGATATTAGGATTGCCGGTGAATACTCCGAGGGCCGGGTTCTCCAAGGGCCGGGTTCTCCAAGGGCCGGGTTGGTAGGGCCGGGTTCTCCAAGGGCCGGGTTCTCTGGTAATCGGCATGATTACTCCGTTCAATCGGTTAACTTATGGTGAGTCGCTAGGCTAACTCTGTTGCAGTCTTTGATTTGCTTATACTAGTAATCAGGGCCGTAACAGCACTTCGTCAGGCCCCCCCCCAAAACGTTGGTCTCGGGCCCCCCCATAGGGTGGGCAACCTAACTTCTGGGGGGCTGCGCCCCCCAGACCCCCCTCCGACTATACGCTGTTTACATGCGGTGTACGCTGTTTCTTCATTGCTTCACCGTTTAGTGAGTCTGTTTTGCTTGCCTAATCGCGCGAAGCGAGATAAAAGTTTGTAATTCACAACCGAATACGTCAATGTGATGCTGTTTGTACATTGGGTGTCCGTTTAGTGAGTCAGTTTTGCTTGCTTAATCGCGCGAAGCGTGAGAAATTTCTATGGTTCATGACTGAATCTGTCAATATGGTCGATATTACTTATATATATTGCTATCAATTTTTATCCTCCCTCTGCTCCCGTAATCTGATTTACCGGTAGAGCTGAGTAAAGTGTACTTGAAAAGGTAGGACCCCTCAATAATAATTGAACATCTCAGGGTGTATACCCGTTGGCAGGAACGAAACAACACTTCGTCAGGCCGCTAAAAACTCTAGTCTTGGGCTCCCATAGGGTGATAAACCGACCCCCCCCCAATCACGTTGTTCGCGTTTGTAACGTAATTACAGTTGTACAGTTCAGTTAGCCAGCGCTACGCACGAAAATCTTTGATATTTGATGATAAAATCGGTCAATAAGATCGGGAATTGCATATATATTTTTATCAATTTCTTGTCCTCTCTACTCACGAAATCAGATTTACAGGTAGAGCTGAGTGATATGTCTTTGAAACTGTAGAGCCCATAAATAATAATTAAACATCTTCTGACGGGCGGACTCATTGGTATGACTTCGTTACATGATGTTATTTCGTGACCTCCTGTCTGCTATATCAAAAAATATAGAATCGCCCAAACGTAGCCTNCTAAACTAAAAGATCACACGATTTCAAATTGGTATTTCTNNACNGGCATCNAATTTTTCGCTGNGGGATGGTATCTGTCCTATGAGGTTCAGATTACCAAGACAGGAACATTCGGCGCNAGTCATTTAGGCGACTANNGACAAATAAACNTATATGTATTTCGTAGCCTANAGCCTATATAACGAAGTTTTCGGTCACCATAAGGGCAGTCCTTTTCTGTCAAGGTTTCTCGCTGCCGATCGTTCTGGCACGCTTCTTGGAGTCGCGTGTTACATGGCCTAAAACNGTATATGTCTTGGTGCGNCGCGGCGCGGTAATGGCCNACGCCGATATGCCCANTTCTATAAATCTTGTGTATTTTTCACTGGGGTAAGAGTACCCAATNATCNTAACATTTGGCAACTTGAAATCGCGCGCAGCGCGAAAAATTTGTGAAAATGTTGCATAAAGTTTCAAAAAATACTCTATAATTTATGCTAATTCACCAAAAAATTTGGNGCCNCCTTCGAGCTCGGGCCCCCCTCAATTGGGGGGTTTGGNGTGCGGCAGTTACGGCCCTGCANAGNAGATNNCAANNGNGAAATGGCAGAACTTCATAATAACCTGGTATTTGAGTTTATTTGAACAGTCCTAGATTCTAAACTCTGAACGTAAGATAAGAGTATAGGACTCCCGACTCAAGTTAACTCAGCCTATTCCCACCGTAGTGAAGCTACGGTGTATGATCCGTTGATTGGTAAAATGATTCACTAGTCACGTCACAACCGTGAATAGTGAACAGGGCTTTGGAGCAGCCCATAATTTGCATTGCTCCAGCTCCGGCTCTGGAGCTTTCTTCTATCGTACATTAGCTCCAGCTCCGGCTCTGGAGCTTTCTTCTATCGTACATTAGCTCCAGCTCCGGAGCCGCATTATTTTCACTGCTCCAGCTCCGGCTCTGAAAACTATCGAAGGTGTCTGTCTATATCAGGGGTGGGCAACCCGCCGCCTATGAGCCATATGCGGCCCGCGAGGTTTTGAGTAGGCTGCGAGCTAATTTCCCATTATATTATCGAAATTCTGTTATATTATCGAAATTGAATTGCTCAGATTGTGAACTTGCAAGACCAACCAAAAATATAATTAGTTTCTTCACGCTTAATTGTCACACGATTTCTTTCTCTGTCGCCTACCCCCACCTGAGAATGAAAAAAACGCCTGATTTAGCCGATTGAGTCTAACTATATTAGCAATTACGAGTGAAAGCATATTCGCGTTTGCGCTCGCAGAAAGATCGTCGACGATGAAATGTAGGCACAAAGTGATTGTCGTATCGTATATTAGCGGAAATCGTCGATATCGATACGTCCAGATGCCGAATAGTCCTGTCCTTGCAAACTGAGCCCAGCGGGCGGTATACAGTCGACCCGCAATATACCCGAGTAATACTAATATTACCTTTGAAAATTTTACGCGCCTGGTGCGGCTAGTGGGCCACGCACTCGTTCGTCAATTTCATGTGGCTCTTAAGCCTTTCTTAACTAAACATTTTTTACAGCCAGACTGTTCAGAGTCAAGTGTACCTGAGTGATGCTGGTGTGATCACACTAGATGACCTTCACGGTCTTATCGATCATTCCTATCTAATACCGAATACTGTGCACGCATATTTTCTGTACCACCATCACTGCCGTTTGTTATGTATTTTGGTTCGATGAAAATAAAGACTCTCTCTCTCTCTGGTTAGTCGGAAAAGGTAGCGCCAAAGAGGAAAAGATTCTTAATTTCGCGAAGGCCTGCTGTTGAATCATGTAAACTCAGCAGATATGGTTGTTGCATATATAATAGCATCTTATGAAATACGTCGGAGCCGGAGCTACCCCTCAAATAACTGGCTCCGGCTCCGGCTCCAGCTTGTGTAAAAATGCACGGCTCCGGCTCCGGGATCAGACTCCGGCTCCAAAGCCCTGATAGTGAATGCAATTGCGAATTCTCATTATGCACATTGTTATGTTGTGATACTAAGACGTGAACGATTGTGTTTACAGCCATCATCGGTTTAAGTGTCGCTTACTGAACATGGTTAATGTATTGAAAAAGTTTCTGTCTTTCCTTAACTTTGCTGCTTGGGAATACTGTATGAAAATCATTACAAGTGGCTCAACCCGTAGTGCAATAGTTTGCAGACTGAGGAAACAGGTAGCACAAGAACATAGTTTGTAGCTAGCAGATTAAAATGCATACTACTCATTAATCGAATGGCAATGTGGTGTCAGCTGAAAATATACTAGTTCATCTCAATATAGATATAATAATAAGTAGGCCTAATCAATTGTATATTGAAGTTCTGTATACCTCCAAGAAACTCTTCAGTGTTTAAACTGCTTATGACACCATATATATTTATACTTAGCAGTTCATTTTGATGTTTTTTGTCTGCTTAAAGCCTCCAGTTTTCACTTTTCTTGTGCAATTTATTTTCCAAGCATCACAATCAAATTTCTGTTCCCTGTGTTGTATTTAGGTCCACTGTCACATTACCTAGGCGTAATGCTTTTCTCTTCCTTGTAAGAATTAGGTGCAATGCTGCCTGGAGAGCACTCTGAGTTTGTTTTCAACGGAAATAAATGTTCTCTCCAAATTCAAGAAGATTATCTAGAGATACAAACCTTGAAAGAAACCAAAACCGTGGACAATTATTCTCGGAAACGCATCCCGTTTTTTGAGTTACTATCCGTCAAGTTTATAGACTGCCACGAGGCTCAAGAAAAATGGAAACAAGGACTCACTATTGCAAGTCGTACCAAATTACCGCACATTGAAATAAAAACTGTGAAACGATCAAAAGACCACAGATGGAAATTAACGCATATCAAGTTGAAGTCTTCCGACGGTGAATTGTGTGAAAAATGGGCGAAAATTTTGCAGGGTAAAATTTCAAAGTTTAGTTCAACTCGCCCGAAACATCTTTTAGTTTTTGTCAACCCGTATGGCGGTACCGGTTCTGCGAAAACAATATATGAAAAGAAAGTGGCACCCATATTTGCAGAAGCAGGTGTGAAAACTGATGTAATAACAACGAGCCAGAAACATGAGGCAAAAGATTATGTGCAAAAAGAAGACCTTTCTACTTATGATGGGATAATAGCTGTCGGTGGTGATGGCATGTTGAATGAAGTTGCGAACGGACTCTTGACTCGAACTCAGCTCGAGCATGATGGGAAGCTCGATGCTTCAAACAGCGACCCGCGGAACTCCCCGACTTACCATCGGCCGAGCATGCGTGTCGGGGTTATTCCTGCAGGTATGCATAGGCTACTATTCATGAACATTGAATGAAGTAGCAGTTATTGTTAGGGCTGGGCACAATGATTATAGTACTTGAATCTCAATCAAGTATTAATTCTGATGATTCAAGTATAATTGTGACAGATTATTTTTTTCGAGTAGAAAAATTGTACCCTCCTTGGGGTTGCCAGTAAATTCGGCCATTAAATTCGGCCGTAGGTCACTTCGGCCCTTCGAGAATATTGTATTAAAATGTATATTACCAACCGTTAACATGAATTAACTACATAATTATACTATTATCAAGTGATTTGGAGGTCAGGGTATGCGTAGATCGCGTAATCGCGGGTGATAGCGCGGATATTCACCGAGCCGAATTTACCGAGGGCAGAATTCAATCGGTAAATTCGGCCCTCGGAGAAATTTGTATAAAAACGTATTACCAACTATTAATGTGAATTAATTACATAATAATATCATTATCAAGTGATTTGGGGGACAGGGTGTGGGTATATAACGCAGTCACCACAGATAACGCGGATATTTACGGGGCCGAATTTACAGAGGGCAGAATTCAATCGGTAAATTCGGCCCTCGGAGAATTTTGTGTAAAAATGTATTACCAACTATTAATGTGAATTAATTACATAATTATATTATTATCAAGTGATTTAGCCATTAGGGGTTAGGGTTAGGATTAGGGTTAGGATTAGGATTAGGGTTTGGATTAGGATTAGGGTTAGGATTAGGGTTAGGATTAAGGTTAGGATTAGGGTTAAGGTTAGGTAATGTTATTGTAACTGTTATTGTTACCCCGGCCCTGGCCGAATTTACCGAGGGCCGAATTTACCGAGGGCCGAAGTGACCTGTGGCCGAATTTACCGGTGGCCTAATTTACCGGTGGCCAAATTTACTGGAAACCCCCCTTGGCACTAAGAGTTACTTTGTCAACGGCAATGATAGTTTTGATGGAATTTGTCACTGCAGAAGCCTTTAAACCTAGATCAGTCGTATCACAGCATACAAAACATGTAATACAAAGCTACAATCGTTCCTGGAAATAACATATCAATGAAGTCGTGATCAATCAACTTTATTGTTACAAAGTGCAATGAAATAGGCAGCATGTTCGGAAAAATATGAGAGTATCTTTCTTTAATATAATGTAAAACTGGCATTATGTTTTTCGTAGTGTCATGAAACTTGAATATATATAGAAAAAGTGTGTAAAACACTCGTCCAACTCTTGGATATTTTGCCAATGTTCTGTGGTTGATATTGCTTATTGGCAACTGAATACTTAATTCATATTGAACTATTGAATATATCATTCGATTGTGTATTGAAATTCTGTACCTTCATTCACCTCCTGAATACGTAGCCTACTTGTTAAAAGTTATTATCCTGTCACACTGTCTACCAGTTATGTGTTATCATTATTATTACGCCACGTTTAGAAAACAGTTTGAATTTGATTTATCACATTACGGAAGTTTGTTATTGATGAGAGCCAGTCGAAAAGCTTTTAGTGATTAAATTTTCAATATAAAGTTGTTATTTCATGTAGGCCTAACTAGTATAAAATTGGAAAGAACATGTACAACTTTTGATAAGCTATACAAGTTGTAGTTCTGTACTAGTTACTGACCCGAGTGTCAGCCAAAAATATTCGGGTTTATTTCAATATGATTATGCAGTTGTATACTGAAGTTGTGTTCCTCCAACAGTACTTTGATCATATTTCGTGTAATTCTCAATGGTTTGTTCGAAAAAACGTGAGTTTGAAGTGAAAGAAAAATTTTGAACTGATTTGTGATTGACACCTTTTGTTCGATATCTCTTTGTCCGAAACGAGGTTTCTATGGCTGATGCCTAACATTGTAACATAACAAAAGCTCCTATTCATGAGACTCTTTGCATAGCTCAACAGGCACTGTCTGAGCTTCAAAATTCTAGGTCCTGATTGATTTTTACCGGAACCAGCCAGTGCTGTGTGAGGTAATGTTGTAAAATATGGGTTATATGCGTGATCCACATATTCTTGGTCAATAAAGATTGCTTATCACGATCAAGTTATAGCCTAATCAACCCGATCATTCCATCTGTGTAACCTTTGTACCCTGTCAAACTGTAACTTGTTTGTTACCGGCAGCCTGTATAAAGAGAAAAGGCAATCGCCTGGAAAACACCTAACACAATAAAATGCTCCTCCATATATATTTCGATTTAATTCCAGAATCCATCATCCGGATTCCGGAGTTAGACAAATGAAAAATTTTCCGCCCCCAAATTGTATTAGTTTTTTTCCAAAGTAGATTAGAATTAAAATGACTGAATTCAACAAAAATCAATTTCATATCATATCAAAGTTGAATTTCATGCATAAGAATGACAAATATCTGTTGACCAAGCTTGACTCGTTTCGCACGATACAGATCTACTGTAGCATTTTCAGCAAGACTATATATGATATAACTAATAAAAAGAGAGCACAGAAACATTTTCCAAATTAAATTACTGGCATTTCACTCTAGTTTCACAACTAGAATTATCTAGTTGACTAAGTCTGCGATCGTCCACCAGACGCCCTGAATTTGTTTTTATATCGACAGGGTCGACGGACTGTGTGAGCTTTGTCACCCAGGGCATCAACGACGTGGAGACATCCGCGTTGCATATCATCCTGGGAGACTCTCATCCTCTGGATGTAGTGTCGCTGCACAAGGCAGACGGAAAATTACGGCAATTTTCATTGTCTCTCACAGGTCAGAAGCAGATTTGTATCAACTATTGCGTTTTCGAAATGTGCAACTAGAATTACTCACTTTTCAAAACTGGCAACTAAAACTAGAACTAAAAATCAGCAGACACTAACTGGAGTTCAACCAACTAGAAATTGAAGTTCAAAAAGAAAGGGTTTTGCGTGTGAAATGCGGGGTTATTTTGACCCCCGAAACCCACCCCCTGGCTACGTCACTGTTAGTTGTGAGCTAGCAAAAGCTGCAAGAACATCACACAACACCGACATCATGGTTCTGGCTGTTCGGCAACTAGTTTTATTTTAAATATGCAACTAGAAGTAGAAACACTTACTCTTCGAAATTCACAACTAAACAGTTAGTTAGTTGGTTAGTTAAACATGTAGTGCTGTAGTAGTAAATTGCAAATACGTTACTTCACACATTGGAAGATGCATGTGTCGTCGTGAAAAACGCAATACTACTGATCGCTTCACTAATTGAGCAATTTTGGAAAACATTGTCAGCTACCACACACTGAAGGCATTTCGCATGGTTAATACAATAATTTCATTGACAAAAAATGACACAGATCTATCCCAAAACTACTTTCTACTTTCATAAACTGAAGTATAAAAATAAGTGTGTATGCGGCAAAAACTGAAGTAGAAGCAGAGCTTGTCTCAATACATAACCAGTTAAGCAAGTAGCGAAAGCCTATCAGGTGCTCTCTGAAGAAGTACAAGTACTTCGTTGCTGTCCACCTCTGTCTAGCAGGGTGCTAATGCAAAAGCTTTTCTGCAGGGTACGGATACTTTGGAGACACGCTTCGCTACAGCGAAAATTACCGCTGGCTTGGACCTCCTCGTTACACAGTGGTCGGGGCCAATGTCTTCCTCAAAAACAGATCGTATTCGGGAGAAGTCCATTATCTGCCGGCTGATGTGGACACAGGTAGCTTTTATGCAGGGCATCTGAGTGATGCGGATCAGAATCAAATGTCAGGCTTTCAGTTTAACGTTGAAATACGTATTTTTTAAGCAACCACTGTAAAAAATAATGTCAATTCTACATCAATTTAATGATAATTTGGTATTTTTTCGACCATGCCTATTTCATTGTACATTACAAAACAATGACGTAGGTTGATGACCAGAGGTGGACTAAGTAGTCACCGTCGCTACTCAAGTAGAAGTAGAAGTAACACCGGAATTTCTACTCAAGTAGAAGTAGGAGTGGTGGTTCACAAGTAAGTAGGTACTCTACGCTTATATTTGCCTACGAAACTGAAAACTGTCAAGTTGAAGTAATCTAAAATCACAACTACTTGAAAAGTAGTGCGAGTAGGCAAAATCTACTTCAAGTACTTCAAAAAGTAGAAGTACTTCGTTACTGACCAACTCTGTTGATGACAACTTCACAGAACTGCCATTTTTTCTTACGTTTGTAGCTTTGTAATACAGTTTTTGTATACTGCGACAACCAATTGAATCTCAAGACTTCTACGTTATATAAAAAGTGTCGATACCAGAATAACGTTGATAATAAGCATCTTATTATAATTGGCGTATCGTTTCAGTACTCGAAAAATACGTCTCTCACTACTTGGCTCGAACAAGTACAATTGATATTCGATTCGTATTCGAGTACTCGAAGTGAAAGCATTTTGCTCAGCCCTGATTTTAGTTCAAGTTGTTAAGCTACTCATGTGAATTCAAATCTCGCTGCAGATCCTCGCAAAGAGTCTTTCTGTCGAAGTCCGTGCTCGGTTTGTAAAAGCGGACTGGAAGACTCGGAGACGGGGCTCTTCACCCCCTCGACGCAGAACGGGACGTTCGAGTTGAGCATTACGGGCGAAAACGAGAAACCAAAGAATCCTCCTGGCCACGTCAGAAATCGGTCTTTGTCTGAAGGTCTGAAATTTGCTCTGCGGACGTATGGCATACTAAATAACAGCCTACGAGACTGGAGCATGCGACAAATCGGCCTGTGTGTTAGGGTGGGGGTTAAATTCAGGATTTGGGATGGTTTGGGTTTAGATTTAGGGATAGGTTAGGCCTAGATTTAGGGATGTAGGTTAGATTTAGATTTAGGGTTAGCTTGGGCTTAGATTAAGGTTGGGGTAAGTTAGGACCAGTGGATCCCAACCTTTTACAACTCATCGCCCCCTTATCAAGCTCTGCACAAATTTTTACCCCCCATATTTACGGATATCAAAAAAGAGGAGATGAACGGGGAATTTATTCACCCAACTCTAATCGCTGATGAATTGAATAAAAAGCGGTCAATTTTACGAGTAGGTGCTCAGAATACCGGTTTCAGTCAGTGTACACTTTCCATTTCGTTGACTATTTTTAATTGTACTATCGCGTTATATGCAGGATAAGCAGTTTTTATGTGCATTTTTTGGTCGTAATAATTGAATATACCGGATCTCAGTCGATGCTCTAACATTTCTGTCGCCCCCTTGTTTCTCAAAATCGCCCACTGTGGGGACGATATAGTTGGGGCTGTTATACGGGTTGATTTCAGGGTTAGGTTGGGACTAGAATATACATACGGTATGCGACGGTTAATTTCAAGGCTAGGGTTGTAGTTATAAAGTCGCATGCTAATGTGACGTACGCTATTTCAGGCTTCAACTCGATTAAACCGTCCGATTTTGTGGATTACTCTGATAAGATAGCGGCAGGCGACACAAAAATCAAGGTACCAGAGCGACTCTGCTATTCCTTGGAGACTTTTTGTCACTTATCATTTCTCCCGTTCTAGTTTAAAGAGGAAGATTGTTCGAACGATAAAATCGTTCCTTCGGCAAAACACGATCGTCCCAATTCGTTGCGATTGAAAGATGAGGAAAAATGGGAGGTGATTTTGAGCGGTATTTTTCTCGACAATTTTGTTATGATGCTCAGTAGCAAACGATTCTATACCAGTACCGAGAATGGACATTACCGAGAATGCCATTACCGAGAATGGCCCTGAGAC
>ATSW01004272.1:0-27402 GCA_000444245.1 Botryllus schlosseri
CTCCACCATGCTATCCGTGATTGCTGAGCGCCTAGCAGGATAGCTGCGGATACCATTTTTCGAGTCTTTGGTATGACCCGGCCGGGAATCGAACCCACGACCTACCGCTCGAGAAGCCGGACGCATAACCATTACACTATCAGTTAGCTACGATTCAATAGCAGCTGTCTTTACGTTGTATGTCCTACTGATCGTAACAAGATCAGTCGTGGGCTGGCGAACTTATACTTGCTGAAGATATACTTGCAGAAGATAATGCTGCGACTATCTTCAACTGAGCCACAGACGCAAATGCCTTTCTGAGTTCCGTGTTCAGCAATTTACTGTGAGCATCAAGTGGTGTTTGTTCATTGCCATCATTGGGTATTGCCCACCGTTTATTCAGTGCAAGGAAACAATTTCCGAATTGCATTTTCTATGCAGCTACGAAATCACGAACCTCATTCGATACAACTCACAACAGTAAATTGACGTGACAAGACAAGGTATATAAACAATGAGCGAACTTTGAGAAAACAAAACTACGGAAATCTACTATTTTTATGGATGCGCAAGTGTTAGTTTAGGCTGCTCAGCGGACATTATGGACCATTTATGAAATACGCTGAAATGATCTACAGATTTCCGAATTTCATTATTCTACACAGCATCTTCTATACCAGTGCTCTTCATCCTTTTTCGTTCTGGTACGCCCTTTTAACGTATAGACCAGGGGTCACCAACCCGGTGCTCGCGGGCACCAGGTAGCCCGCGAGGACTAGATGAGTAGCCCACGAGCTCATTCTAAAAATAGGTGGAATAGCAGCATTTACCAATATTCGTCAGATTATTACCAGTGCGCTTTTAGATATATAGATTGATTGATTCAGCTATTCTTGTTAAAAACACACTAACATGTAACTTACATATATAAACACTTTAAAATATCTTTAATTACAATTAGTAATATATAAATGTATGTGATAGAATCACCAGAAATTCAAGATATGACGCATTGCCTATACAGGCGACATAACGGAATGCCGCTCACGGTCTTCTTGAAATGGTGGGGGTTCCGTTACGATAGCTCGCCGACAAGGACAATGCCAAAGTAGTGAACAATATTACTATTCGGAGTCAGATAGCCGTGAAGTACTAGCAGATTTTCAATATCTGTATAATACCCGTTACGTATTGCATCTTTTGGCACAGCTTGTTTCTGTTACACTCAACGCAGTTTAATATACCATGTCTCTAACCTTCTGTAATCGTTAATTGCTGCTGTCCGGTATAATGAAATCTTGTCATTCCTGGATGCTGAACAGTTGGAGATTGAAATTGTAACAATGCAAAATGACCTCCACCTCAGTCTGCAGCAAACGTTTGGTGCATTGTTGATACGGAAAAGTACAGTGGTGTATACGCAGCAGCTATGAAGGTTGCAATCGTCATGGTTCAACATATTGTTGTGAATCAACCTTTTCGGACAGGAACTTCATCCAAAACAAACACAAAACACGCTTAATTAATGCACATCTGGAACACTCTCTCAGAATTGCAGTGTCAAGTGAAATACCGGAGTACAGCGCACTAGTTGATATCACACAATGCCAGGCTTCCCACTGACTGCTATAGAAACAGATAACATGATGTCCAGTCATACCCAGTGCTATGAATATCAACGCGGAAATTCAGTGTGGTACGGGTAAGCGACGGGTGTAAATAGTAGCACCCCGCTTCAATCAGTACGAAAAAGTAGCCCTCGGTTGCAAAAAGGTTGGTGACCCCTGGCATAGACAAAACTCGTGCGCCCCTGATCACATAATACACCGATTTCATATAGTAAGCCGCATTTCGGTTAGCTAACTACGACGTGATTGCATAACAATTTAATCACCGTGGCAATATAGCTCAAAAACTTTGCTTCGAAATTTGAGCCGCCCGTATATACACAACGAAGCGCATTCGCAAATGCACATTGAACAACGGTAGCTGAGTAATGAATTTCATGACTTCAAAATGGGAGTCGTCTGGTCGAAATCGATAAATGATAAATAATAAGTCATACTTTGCCGTATTGGTTTGCATTTACATCTTTGTAATAATAATAGCGCGCAAAAATTATCGTAAAAGCTATAAGATTAGCGATGCGCCCAACAAGTTTTCACAAATGTGATATCCTGAAGTCGTCACGCTTTTCATCCGCGCTGAGATACTTTTCATCCGGGCAATTGCGTACCATCCCACAGGCCGAAAAGCACTGTGGTGTGGAGAGAGAATTGTTGCTTTCATGAATGGCATTGTGGTTTGTGACTACCGTTTACAAATGACATTTCATGTGTTTAGTCACGTCCCATCTCTTGTAGAACCTCTTCCCGCAAATCTCGCACTCATATTCCCTGACGCCGACATGGATTTTCAGGTGATGCCTCATCCCAATGCTGCTAGAGAGCACTTTCCCACATATTCCACAGATAATTTGTTCATGATCAGGCCCTATTAACGAGTGCGAATTCCCGAGATGCATTTCCAATTTGATTTTGTGACGAAACCCCATGTCACATATGCCGCATCGATGTGGTTTCACGTCGCTGTGGACCTTCACGTGCGAGCGAAGGCCCCTCTTCCAGCGGAAAGCCATGCCGCACAAATCGCACGTGAATTCTTTAATACCTATATGTATTTTCGTGTGCAGCTCTCTATCCGTATTCCGCCTGAATGCTTTTCCGCATACTTCGCAAGCGAAGTTTTTCGTATCAAAATGAATTAACAGGTGAGCCTTCAAATTCCGTTGGAAACGAAATTCTTTGTTGCATATGCTGCATTGATAGCGTTTGACGGCACGGTGGGTATCCAAATGGGATCTTAAATTATTCTTCGTTCGAAAATCCTGTCCGCATGTATCGCATCGATATTCCTTAACGCCAGAATGAATGGTCATGTGTCTTTTCATGTTATTGGTTTCGGTAAACGCGCGTCCGCAGATTTCGCAAGCATATCTTCGTGTATTGAAATGGGTTTTGAGGTGCCATTTCAATTTACCTTTGCGACGAAATCCCATGTCGCATATCTCACATCGTAAATGCTTGAAGTCGCTGTGGATAAGCGAGTGCGATGTTAGACCACCCTTCACACGAAATGCCTTCCCGCATACGTGACATTCGTGTGCCTTGGCGTCTGTTAAGGCATCCGTATTTTCCATGTCGTATATCCTATAATCCGATTTCTTTTTTAAATTTGATAGAAATTATCGGGTGCCTCGCTATGACAGCGTGTCGATCTTTACAGATCGCTCAATAGCTCAGAGGTATTCCGGCGGGTAATTTACAAGTATGGACTTCGACAGCGATAATTGAATTATGACTTATTCTGCCAAATAAGATATGATATTAAAATATATCAGTTACGGGGCCTATACGATAAATACGATACCGGATCATGAAATGGAAAGCGAAGCGACGAAACCCCGTTTCCATTTTTTTTTTAGTCAACCCACGGCAATTTAGTTACAAAAGTGTGTCAAATTAGACATCGAGACGAAAATTTGACCTTTTTTTTTAGTCAGCCCGCCGTTCATTACAGTTTGTGTGCCCAATTTTCGGTACACAAAATTTGGGGGGCGATGGTCGGTGTTGACCTTGAAAAGGGGGCGGTGGGTCGAAAAGGGTTGGGAACCACTGGTCTAGGCGAAGTAAAGACGAGGCATGCACATTTAATGAGGAGTAAAAGACGATAGTATAGAAAAGGCAAGCGACAAAAATGAGGTGGCATGTCACGGAAGGCGAGATCGATGGATCACGTCGTGGTCCGGTGAGCTTGAGGGCGGACTAGTATTCATTGCGGTTCGGCAACCCCGGTACGCGTGCCATTTGTGACCCGCGAGGTGATTTGTCATGGCACTCAAATGTTTTGACGCACACGACATTTTATAACCATGTTTGTTGCAAAACGTGTAACATGAGTTTTCAAAATGGAAAAATCTCGTCGACGACCCAAAATTAGAGTAGAGTCATTTGGGGCAGATTTAATTGTACCGAAAAATTATTTCGCGCGTCAAGTGCGACTTCCCTGGACTTCATTTCTTGGTTAGAATATGGGAAGGCCCCAAAATATCTGTATGCCATGCAATTTTATATCCCGGGTATTTTCACGCTAGGACACACACAGCTCGTGCAACACGCGACCATGCAACTCCGTGCGCTGCGTGCGCTTTCAAAATGATTGGCGGATATAAGACCTTGAAATAAAATAACCGGAGCCGAATAGTACAGGGCCAGCAGCTTGAAACGNACGTATCAAATGAGACAATAATATTAATGATGAAATGAAGAAAATAATGAGTCCCGCGTCGAAATGCGATTGTGAAATCGTATTCGTCCCACGAAAGGACATAGCCTAGCCCAGTGGTTCTCAACCGGGGGTCCGCGAAGCAATTTCAGGGGGTCCGCGAGACCTCAAAATTTTTAAAATGGTTGATAACGTAATTCTTATTAATTTTTTTAATTTGAGAAAGCATGAGGCAGTTTCGCACCACAACTGCTAAAACCTCATGACTCATCATCATAATAATCGTCTGACATAAACTATCGTAATGTGGAAATTCATTTTCATTGCCAATTTTCCAATAACCTGCTGATGCAAACATATTGCTGTTTAGAGAAGTTTTGTTGGGGTTTGTTGACAAAATAGAAATATGGAGATAGTAACGTCAACCAGGGTGGCTTCGTAATGTCTTCTCGACTTGAAGTTGTCAGTCTCATCAAATTAGTGAACAGTCGTTTGAAATAAAAAGTTCCGAAGTATTTCCCTAATTTGTCACAATGCAGGGATTGAAACCTCGCCATGAAATCCATTTTATCCTGTGATATACATAACCACTCATTGAACAGCTTCTCGGAGGTACAGAACTTCTATATACAATTGAATAGTATATTCATATTGAAATGAACCCGAATATTTTCGGCTGACACTCGTCATAAATCGGACGATGGTATACCTGCTCTTAAATCTCGGCTATCAGATTTAGCGCATTCCTATTGTAGATGCCATATCGACAATGCTGATTTTTTGATGAACATGATTGTTTCGTTGCTATCAAAGCATTACGCTCCAACCCTGAAATTTATATCACCAGTTATATTGGTATGCAGCCTTGTCTTGTTATTGTTCAATTGTTCATGGTCGAAAATGTTTGCTCGTCAATATATATGTGAACCCGAACAGAACAAGACGTTTCATGACAGTCTTTCTCAGGTTGGAAAACTTGGTTCCATTATTTGGCGCATAAAATTTGTCTATAGGCTACTATTAGATTAGGGTTCCACTTTGACGGTAGAAACTATCTGCGGGCCGAATGCGGCCCGTGGTCCGTATGTTGCCCGTCCCTGCGCTAGATGCTGGACGTGATATGTTTATAAAATATATGTTTCTTCATTTTGGTTCCATAAATGTTGCGATCACACCAAAAGTATCGTTCTTCTATCGTTCTTCATCTATCTTTGCGGAAATGGTTTTCGTCACTCCTCGTTCATATCAAAACGAAGACGCGGATTTCCAAGTCACGACCACGTAGGCTACTTCAAGAAATACAGCAGAAAATTAGCTTTGAAATAATAAAAGTCTACCAATTTCTACATGAATAGTATGATTTTATTTTCAAGACAAATCATGATTTTGCTGTTCATCACGAGCCTACAGCTCATATTTGCACAAGACAGATGACGGTTGCACCATAATAGAGCTAAAATTGAACTAAAACTTGAGGGGGTCCGCGAGGGTCCGTGACGGTAAAAAGGGGTCCGCGAAGCCAAAAAGATTGAGAACCACTGGCCTAGCCTTTTAGTTTCGTCTGATAAGTGTTAGCGATTTCAATATATCTGGAGCAACGAGAAGTTTCGCCGATTCACCACGATTTTCGGAGCTTTTCAGACAAATTCAGTGTTAGACCAACCGGGGCCTACGATACTAAGTATCGTAGGCCCCGGACCAACCTACTTGTGAAATCAAACCGACTTGGATACACAGGAGCATATTTTTATCATCAGGCCATATCATCGTAAAATCTTTGATGGGCATATCACTTATTGACTATGGTACCGAACACAGTGTACTTGGATTTAAAAACGATCAAAACAACCACAGAAGAGCGATCATTACGTGACTAAAACTAAAATGATGCAAAAATTACGTACATTAAGCGACAGTTCTTACGCGGTAGCGACCAATCTTTACACCCTTCGCGACCAGCACTGCAAGAATCAATGGCGTAACCAATGCCGTTGCCCGCTGCCGATAAGCGGTTGCTGGGTTTCCTTGCTTGAAACGCTAAATATTACAAAATTACAAATGTTTGGCACGCCAGCTAGTAATAATTTGACATTTTTTGACATTTTGGCACGCTGAATACGAAAGGTTGCCGACCCCTGACGTATATAATAGGTCACTATCCCGACACCATCAATTTCTGGCTTATAGTGGCATGGGAGCATAGCGCCACAACATATAGAGTTATTTGGTATTTACCAACTGCCTAACGGTGGCCTACAACTCACGCCATAAGCCGATCAAAACGAACGCTAAACACATCTCCAGTCTCCACTTCTTCATTCAGTCTCCACTGCAATCGAACACAGTCGTTACTGTACTATTAGCTAACTACGACATGATTGCATAACAATTTAATCACCGCGGCAACATAGCTCAAAAAGTTTGCCTCGAAATTTGAACCGTCTGCGGTACACAGGGAAGCGCATTCGCAAATGCACATTGCACAACGGTAGCTGAGTAATGAATTTCATGTCTTCAAGATGGGAATAGTCTGGTCGAAATCGAAAACAATCGCCGATGTCTGTTTCGCGAGAGTCTGCCTCCTCGATCTTGCAATTAAGTAGTAGATTGATATTGTATTGAACGCATTGAACTAGTTGATGACCTTGACGATTACCCCTGACGAGAGTCAGCCGAAAATATTCGGGTTCATTTCACTTTGAATATACTATTTAATTGTGTATTGAAGTTCTGTACCTCCAAGAAGCTCTTTTTCACTTTTGAATTGCATGTCTGCAGGATGAATCGAGTTTAAGCGAGTGAGGAGCTGATCACATTCCAACTTCTTCTTCAATATGACTAATGTATCATCAATACTAGTCTATACATATCGGCGGTACAACAATGATCTGNNAGACTCACGCTGGGGAGAGAATCTCGTACTCATGATATCCCACAAAAGATTAGCCAAAANAGGTCCTTATAGGCAACTTTTNCCGTTGAGTTTAGATTTAACGACATATTATATGGGCAAATATACTGCTCTGCAATGAACCGTCACCACTTTTACTTTTGCAAAAATATCATCCACACAAACCCGAAATTATGGCACAAAATGGAAATGTAGAGAGTGAACAATTTTGCATTCAAATTTCCAACATGTACGCNGCCGGTTTAGCATTAGCCGAAATAGGTCCTTAGAGGTAACTCTTTCCGTCGAGTTTAGTTTTAACGACACCCTATATTTGAAAATTGACGGCGTTGCAATGAACGCTCTGAATCTGTATTGTTGCAAAACTATCATCCACACAAACCCGAAATTCGGCACAAAATGAAAATGTAGAGAGAGAGTGAACAATTTTGCATTCAAATTTCCGACATGTACGCTGCCAGTTTACCAGTCACCGCGACAAATCCATCTGTGCCTCATGCACCTGGTCATTGTTGGTATGTGCTGTCGTTGTACGTATGAAGCCAAATCTCACATTCATGGATGATTTGGAGAGGGTTCTGGTGTTCTGACGTTAATAAGATTTAGATTTTCGGAATCAGAGTAACAATTGTATTCGATTAGTGCCAGTTATCCTAACTTCTGAGATGTTTATGATGAATTTCGCTGTCACAGGTGACGCGTGGCCCGCCTGTGTCCCATCTGTGCCTCATCTCTCAATTAGCACTATGTTTGTAAGCAATAAATATGCAAATTTCTTGATTTTTTGTGTTAAAATGTTCAAAAGGTAGTCATTCATGAATGTCAATAGAAAATGCCAATATAATTAGTGCTGTTATAATCATTGACGTTTTCACAATTTTCTATTACTCACCCTGGCGACAGGTGAGGCACTGCTTCATTTGCCTCCCTGGACGCACGTGACTGATTAAAACCCTGGTTATTGTCCCTAAAAGTTATTTGGTCAACCCAGATTATTGTTGTTTCCTTACTTTCTTATCACGGAGGAAGCCTTAAAATCTCAATCGGCAATACCACAATATCCTAAACTTGTAAGTTGTAACACAAAGACAAACGCATGTCAGGTAAATTGGGCCGACATTGCCGTGAAATAATGATTGATGCGTAGAACTGTCCTAAGCGCTGTCGAATATATGTGGTAAACAATACAAAATCGCCTATAATGGGGTGTAACTGGCATTCACGTCCTTATATTTCCATGAGAGGCAAATACATTCGAACATTCCAAGTAGTACATTATGGTATAAAATGGTTAAAGTCATAATGAGCTACACTGGAATAGGCTTGCTCAGCTACTCGATTTCGCTCAGCCCTATATATACTACAAACGTAATAATTATCAAGAAACCGACCATTACCTCTCGATTTCTTACAGGATAAGCAGTGATGCCAAAAAACAACCGTTATTTCACAAATTCTGCCCCCATATCTGACAAAATTCACCCATTTATGCGATGTCGTCTCTTAATTGATAATCCTGTTTCGCCGTACTCCTTCTTCCTCGCTTGCCATCACGAATGTAAATATCCTCAATGTAAATTTGAGCGTATTCCACCCTCATTAACATGCAACAAGTCGGTAACCTCTCGGACCAATACGTTTCTGATCAACATCGCAATCTCTCTGTGTTCGTTTTGAGATACGTTTATACGGTAACCTACTCTGCAACATCAGTTTAACTTACCACAGCGGGAGTGTTCTTCAGTGAATAATACAACGAGCGAACCAGCGCCGTCTCGTACTCGCAATGGGCGAATACAGCACATCAAAACAAAATTCTACATTCATTAATTCGGTAACTCTGAGAATTAGGCTAGTCCAATTAGTCCCGGTTACTCTCAGCAAGGGATATGGTTTGCTATCGACGTTGCAATATATTCCAATCGTAGTAACATTGAACATTAATACAAACACTCAAAAGGACATGTGACATGCACTGTATACATTAGTAAACGTTTTCTGTAGCATATAATCATTTCGTTCAGTAAATTCAACCAGATTATCGCGATATGTGTAGAAGTTAGAAATGGTGTGAATATTCACGTTCGCGTTCGATAGCCAGCGATGAGTGTGTCTGTATTTCGCTCCGTTTTTCTCATAATGTCGCTTAAATATATATCTCTAATCAAGAAGACCTGCTCACTACAAACTTAATTGACGGGCTTCCCTCGGACTCACGCAAACAAATATTTAGTGCTCCAAATCTTCATTAATAGTCCGCCTTCAGCATCCACCTCTATTTTGAAAATGCCTGTTCATCGTTTTTGGGCGACCGTTACTCACGTGCACTGATTGACTTGTTTGACGGTTTCTCTACATTTGTCTTAATTTGAATCTGGATCAGTGGTTCTCAACTGTGGGTACGGGAAACCTCCCAATTTGCAAAATGGTTGATAAACAAATTTGTAGTTTTTTTAAATTAGAGAAATCACGAGAAAGTTTCGCTTCATAACTGCAAACACGTCAGAACTCACATAAACAGAATGGCCTCTGAGATGAAATATTCTACTTCGCATACTCATGTTAATTGCCAAATTGCCAATAGCTTAATAATACAGACATATTGCTGTTTAGAAATGTTGTATTGGGTTTTTGGAAAAAAGTTGATTGCAAAAGCCATTTTGTCCTGTGATACACATAGCCACTATCCCACAATATCTTCAAGATGAGCTACTCGATAGAAATGACTAGACTGGACGTTAATGTTCAATATAAATCTGCTTTTTAATTTTGGTACCATGTATTGTTTGTGTGGTATTTTGTCGACTATACTGTGGTCATTTACACCACTATTTTTATTTCGTAACTGCCGACTTGTAGCACGGCCCACATCTACAGGATTTTTGTAAGACACCGCTTAAGCGGATAAGATGGCGAGGAGGAGCCTGAATAAACCTCCAACACTTAGGTGGGAACTAGGAAGCCGACCTCGGTCGGACTCGAGCCCGCAACCCATTGGTGTTGCAGCCGTGGATTGTGCCACTGCGCTATCTCGCCACTCTGGTATCATATATGTTGCGATCATACTCAAAGGTGTCGTCGGAAGCGTAACGCGTTGTTGTTATATTACTACACCTTTCTTTGTGGATATAGATTTTTGGCACTCATTCGTATCAAATGAACTGCGTGGATTTTCAGGACATGTCCGCGCTTATCAAAAAATACAACTTACGAATTCGCTTTGAATTCGCGAAGCTTCGTGACGGTGCAAAAGGGGTCCGCGAAGACGAAAAGGTTGAGAACCACTGATCTAGGTTATACGACCTTTAGGCACACATGAACAAGCAGGCTTGAAAGTAAAAGCATTTTCGGTTGAGTTTATACAGGCTGTTTTCGTAGTTTACTCATTAGTGTTCAAAAGTAGGTTTTATATTCTAAATCCCTGGTTACTTTTCGCGGGCCGGTCAGTATCGTGTCGCGGGCCGCACTTTGCCCATGTCTGTTGTACACTGTAAAGCTTTCTTCATATGCTACAAATTGTCGCGTCATTATAACATATTTGGTTGATGATATTCTTTGTATTTCACTCTCTGCAAGCGCCATGAAAAGAAATTCAGCATCAAACGAACATGCACTTTGCCAATTTCCAAAAAATTATTTGCTTTTTTTATATAAAAGTTTGCTCGAAATATTCAGCTTTGGATGGAAAATACATAACAGCTACATCAGTAGGAAAATGTATTTGCTCCGCATTACGTATTGGTCATCGCTACTATAATTCATACAACACTGTCGGTTTCCGAAATCGATAGCGCTTTTCACTGTGCTGCGATTGTCCGATTGTTAGCGAATAGGAAGTGCGATGCAGATTCTATTCTGCCTCAGCTGGCTATTGTTCGCAATAAAGCCGAATTTTGCATTCCATGGCGATTTTTAGGGAGATCCCGTGCTTTAAGATGGTTACTATGCGGATTTTCAGAATCGGTACGAGAATAGCATTTGATAGATACCAGTTATTACGAATTCTGAGCTGTTCATGATGGATTGCATTGTCGCAGATGAGGCACTTTTTTGCGTTAAATTCCGTTATTTTCCGATGCAGCAGTTGATGACGTGTTCGGAGTCTGGGAGTAAATTAATTCCAACGAAGAACTTGGTCTGTGAATATTGGTTTTTTGAAGATAGATGTTTCAAATTTGTTCGTATCACGCTTTTCGACCAAAACATGAGTCACTCAGTCTTTTTCAATTCTGAATCACAGGGCGGCGAACAAGGAGTTAATCACATTCCGACTCATTCTTGAATATGACAAATGTATCATTTACATATCGGCGGTACAATAATGATCTGACAGACTCACGCTGGGAGAGAATCTCGACCTCATGATGTCCCATAAAATATCAGCCAAAAGACGTCGTTATAGAGACAAACTGTTCCGTTAAATTTAGTTTTACCGATGTCATCTAAGGACAAATCGCATTGCAATGAAACGCTTGCACGTCTGTTTTGCAAAAACCTCATCCGCACAAACTAACCAGAAATTATAGCACATAATGGATATGTTGTTGCAGATTAGCACTGGCAATTTCAGACCAGTTTGATGCAATATCCTCCTCCAAAGCTTTCCGCATAACGCCGTTAAGAAGACAATTCCCTGCCTCGTTTTGATGCCAACTAGTGCACTAAAGTCCTTTTCGACTAAATAAGCTGTCGGCTGTTGTACAACTCCTAATGCTTGGATGGCCAGGCCTTCACACCAAATTTCTAAGGATACTTGTGATCACGTATAGTAATATGCTCAAGAATGACGTATAATTTATTAACTCGAAGAATTTTTGTGTTCATCTTCAATGGGTAACGGTTTCAGTGTCAGATTATCATGTATTTCATAATTCCAAAACACCACAAGACTGCGTTACAATGACAGTATAGTAAGGTGTCAAAGCGGCTTGGAGNATGAAGCATAGTCTTTGAAATCAGACACCCACCCGGACCNAGGCGATGTAAAGGTACGGCATGTACAATGTACATGTACAATGAATGACAAGTATAAGAAGTTGATACAAATGGACAAGCGACAAAATTAGGTGGCATATGTGACGGAAAGCGAGATCGAAATGACGGCACAATAAGAAGCATATAAACGCAGATACAGATTAAAAAAACAATTTGACGCAGATAACGTATAATTTATTCTTTCATTATCAATCGATAAGGAACATACGAAAATACTTCGAGTTAATAAATTATACGTCATACTTTGCCGAATTGGTTTTCATTTGAATCTTTGTATTAATCATAACGCGCAAAAATGTATTCGTTCTGGCTAGTGCGAGGCATAATTAACGCAAAAGCTATACGATTAGTCCAGCAAGTATTCACAAATGTGACATCCTATTAAGCTNTNTCTNATATTTATCCACGTCGATAAATGTAAAGCATGTGCACAATTGTCGACCGCTCTCGTTCTGGCCACGCTTGTCATCCACGCTGATATACTTCTCATCCGCGCAATTGCGTATCATCCCACAGGATGAAAAGCACTGTGGTATGGAGAGAGAATTGTTGTTTTCATTGATAGCATAGTTTTTTGTTATCATTTAAAGTGAAATTTCATATGTGTAGTCACGTTCGATCTTCTGTAGAACCTCTTCCCGCAAATCTGGCACTCATGTTCCCTGACGCCAGCATGAATTTTCAGGTGACGCCTCATCCCACTGATGCTAGAAAGCGCGTTCCCACAGATTTCGCAGATCATTTGTTCACGATCAGGACTTAACGAATGCGACTTCGTGAGATGCGTTNCCAAAGTGCGTTTATGACGAAACCCCATGGGGCATATACCGCATCGATGTGGTTTCACGTCGCTGTGGACCTTCACGTGCGAATAAAGGCCGCTCTTCCAGCGGAACACCATGCCGCACACATCGCATGTGAATTCTTTAATATCCGTATGTATTTTCATGTGTCGTTCTCTTGCCGATTTCCGCCAGAATGCTATTCCGCATATATCACAAATAAAGTTTTTAATATCAGAATGAATTAACAGGTGAGTCCTTAAATTCTGTTTGCTACGAAATTCTTTGTTGCATATGATGCATTGATATCGTTTACAGGGACGGTGTATATCCAAATGAGATTTTAAAATATTCTTCTTGTGAAACTCCCGTCCGCATGTATCGCATCGATATCCGTTAACGCCAGAATGAATGCTCATGTGTGATTTCATGTTAGCATTTCCAGTAAACGCCCGTCTGCAGATTTTGCAAGCATATCTTTGTATATCGAAATGGATTTTGAGGTGCCGTTTTAATTGACTTTTGCGACTAAATTCCATGTCGCATATCTCACATCGAAACTTCTTGAAGTCGCTGTGGACAAGCACGTGCGATGTTAAACCCCCCTTTTCACGAAATGCCTTACCGCATATATTGCAGGCGTGTGCTTTTGCGTCTGTTACCGCCTCAGTGTTTTCCATGTCGCATTTACTAATCCGATTCCTTCTCCAAATTTGATAGAAATTACCAGGTGTACAGTGTGTCGATCTTTACAACTCGCTCAATAGCTCGGAGGTATTCCGGCGGGTAATATACGAGTATGGACTTCGAAAACGACAATTGAATAATGACCTACACTGCCAAACAAGATATGATATTAAAATATATCACTTACGGGGCCTACGATAACTACGATACCGAATCATAAAATGAAAAGCGATGCGACGAAACCCCTTTTCCAGTTGTCAAATATCCAGACTTACGGCCATAAACAAAACATATGTTGACCATTATTATGTTAAGTGAAGCGTGAATTACCAAGCATATTAGTATACAATTGGTCACAATCCTATATCACCATGGATTTTTGGTTTATAGTGCCGTGCTAGCATAGCGCCACGGCCTAAAGAGTGATTTAGTATTTACCAACTGTATAAACGTAGCCTACCTCCTGCGATAAGCTGCTCAAAACGGAAGCTAAACATGTCTTTATCCCGCACAACAATCGAGAGAGCCTTGTGAGATTTTGCGAAACATNAGGCAATAAGGAATTTAAGATGTACATTTTAGCGCTAAATCAACAATTGCGGACAGCAGTAAACGTGGGAATGGAAAGCTATTATTTCTCTTCAGTAACACAGTTAAGCAGCTTCCAACTTGCGCAAAGGGTGCCATGCCTCAGTTGTTGTACTGGTGGTTATGCACGGTTCAATCAATTCCTCCGAACCGGCACGGTAACTTACGAGACGGATACTATTGTTATCCAGAATAATTTGGTTAATACTCTTAATTCGCATATTCTTCAGCGTTTAATCTAATTCCGGTATCTCCGCTCAGGTAAGCGTTCATTTTGGCTACGGCGTCAACGCGAAGTGTAAAACGGGATGATTGCTTTCAGGTGAAGTGCTTGACAGCCCTTGCTTTGTGCCTGAGTGCGACGTCAAACAGTGCTTCGAAATATTGACTTTTTCTAACTCGGGCTGGACAAGTTTTGCCGAAGACTTGGCTAATTATTTCACGGATACATATATGGGTAGGCTACATTAACAGACGCAATTTGCAATCTTTTTCACTGTCGATGATTGGATTGACCACATTGAAATTCTTGCTGATCTGGATTATTTTGTAATGCGTCATCAGGTTTCAATCAGTGTAAGACAGTATAGCATTTTTGGTGTGTTGAAAAGCTATGGGGTAGAATCGAAGACTACTCTAGCGATGTTCATATTGTTATTATTTACCTTCGCGACCTTGTTGTTCTATCTTAACCACCTAAATCTTTATAATTACCATTCGTCAGACTAGATTATGCATGCGATGCGTTTATATACCAACAACACGAATCGATTTGCATATTTAGTCATCAATAGCGGCGCCGAAATTTATTTGCGATTCGCTTTCACCGCTTTGTGAGCAAGCATTATTCACATATAAGTACTGAATTGAATAAAATAATCCATCTAACTCCATATTTTAATACATAACTCAGCTGGCATATGTTTATGCGTGTAGAGACGTAAACACGAACTGGCGTTTGTACGTCCATAGATTTAACCCGATTAATTTACTACAATTTAAAACATTGCCTGATTGCAAAAAAAGCACCCCGCTCCACCTTTTGGCTCANCTCTGAAAAATAATGACACTNTTGCGAATTGTCCATGACTAACGTCTTGTCATCACCACATTATATCGAACATTGATGGTACGGATTTGCGTCGCGAATATACGAAGTATTTCTGTCATTACTGTTTCTGCGTTACATATCACGAATGATCAACAAGGCAGTAATAGGTGGGCACTGTTCCCACCCACCATTTGGAATGTGCGACAACGTACCTTCGATGGCATGCACCGAACCAACAATTCTGTTGAAGGATGGCATCACGGATTCCGAGTTCTAGTTGGGGGGTGTCACGTAACCACTTGGACATTTGTAGAGAGTATCAAGTAAGTAGAAACAATGGAAGATGTATTTGTGTACTTGGTTTCAACTTGAATATATATATCTACTTGAAGGATGGATGTCATGCAGAATCGAGTGCAGCTATTACAAACTTCCACAGGCCAGGCAACGCCTAAAACAGTTGTTCCCAACCTTTTTCGACCCTTCGCCCCTTTTCAAGGTCAACACCGATCATCGCCCCCCAAATTTTGTGTATCGAAAAGTGGGCATGAAAACTGTAATCACCGACAGGTTGACTAAAAAACAAGGTCAATTTTTCGGTTCGATGTCAAATTTGACACACTTTTGTAACTAAATTTCCGTGGGTTGACTAAAAAAGAAAATCATCCGTTTTGACGCGTCATCGCCCCCCTATCGCCCCTTCGCTATTTTCGCCCCCCGTCGCCCCCTTTGTCCATTTTCGCCCCCCTGTCGCCCCTTCGTCATTTTCGCCCCCCTAGACCGCTAAATCGCCCCCTGGGGGGCGATATCGCCCACGTTGGGAACCACTGGCCTAAAAGAAAGAAGAAATACGTCGACGTTAGCGACAAATTGGAGCGGCTTTGTGATGAAACGTGGTCAACCGACATGACTACAATTTTCTGCCAAGAGTGGCATACAATCTAAGTGAATAAATAGATACTAGCGATCACCACATATTGTACGTCCTTTCTGATGAGGAAACGCCAAGTAAGTATCGGTGAGCACCAATATATACATACACCTATTTATCCTCTGGATGTTTCGTGTAAATTAAAAACTTTGAGTGTCATTCGTTGTAGCATGCCACAGACAAGTAATAAAATCCAAATAACCTGAAAAATGATTGCTTATAATGTTGAAACTAGAGTTTCATGAATTCATTATCTAGCTAAAATAGGCCACGTCGCTAAAAACCACAGTTCTAAAACGTAGGGGAAACGCTGAGCTCTCTGACATAAGGAGGACGGGCTCGCTTAGCACAAGAAAATCCTCACGGGCCGCGTGTTGGTGACCCACGCCCTAAAAGTTATTTGGACAACCCAGATTATTATTATTGTTTCGTTATTTTCTTCCCACGGAGGAAGCCTTAAAATCTCAATCGGCAATACCACAATATCCTAAACTTGTATTGTAAGTTGTAACACAAAGACAAACGCATGTCAGGTCAGTGGGGCCGACATTGCCGCGAAATACTGACCGATGCGTAGAATTGCCCTAAGCGCTATCAAATAGATATGATAAACAATACAAAATCGCCTATAATGGGGTGTAGCTGGCATTCATGTCCTAATATTTCCATGAGAGGCACATACATTCGAACATTCCAAGTAGTAGGCCTACATTAGGGTATAAAATGGTTAAAGTCATAATGAGCTACACTGGAATAGGCTCACTCAGCCCTATATATACTACAAACGTAATAATTATCAAGAAATCGACCATTACCTGTCGATTTCATACAGGGTAAGCAGATGATACCAAAAAAACGTTATTTTACAAATTTTGCCCCCATATCTGACAAAATTCACCCATTTATGCGATGTCGTCTCTTAATTGATTATCCTGTTTCGCCGTACTCCTTCTCCCTCGCTTGCTATCACGAATGTATATACATCCTCAATGTAAATTTGAGCGTATTCCACCCTCATTAACATGCAATAAATCCGTAACCTCTCCGATTAATACGTTTCTGATAAACATCGCAATCTGTCTGTGTTCGTCTTGAGATACGTTTATACTGTAGTCTTACTCTGCAACATCAGTTTAACTTACCACAGCGAGAGTGTTCTTCAGTGAATAATACAACGAGCGAGCCAGCACCGTCTCCAGGGATTTCTAAAACTTTAGAAATCCCTGCGCCGTCTCGTACTCGCAATGCGCGAATACAGAACATCAAAACAGAACTCCACATTCATTCATTCGGTAACTATAAGAATTAGGTTAATCCAATTAGTCCCGCATATAATCATTTCGTTCAGTAAATTCAATCAGACTATTGCGATATGTGTAGAAGTTAGGAATGAAGTGAATATTCACGTTCGCGTTCGGTGTGTGAATCTAAGAAATTTGGAGGTTCGCGCTCACAAACGAACCTAGGTTCTGCAGTCCCGGAGCAATTATTTTTCCAGGCGGACCAACCAAATGAGAAGCAAAAACAGGTTGGTGCACCTAGCCAAACGTTTAACTTTAAACTAGGCCTATATTCCGTGGCGTATTTTATTTCTAAATAAACAAAATTAAATAACATCGTTTGCACGAGCTGCTAAGTGGATGTGTTAAAATTAGGCTATAAGAAAGTGATGGTAGCTGAACAAAACAATACTATTTAAGCATTCAGTGACATTCAAAACAATGCGCGCGAAATATGGAACAATTTAACTCATTTAAATCACGTTAACCCCAGACCTATTTTGCTATGAAAACGTCCAAATGTATTTGGGATATTACAAAGCTGGTCTGGGTCCCGAGCTATGTGTAGCTTGGTATATACAGCCTTGTTGTTTGACACCTTCGCTGGCAGATGCCCTGAAATTCGCGCACTCTCAGCCTCGACTAGCCGACGATGAGTGTCTGTATTTCGCTTCGTTTTTCTCATAATGCCGGTTCATAATACATCTCTAATCACGAAGACCTGCTCACCACAAACTTGATTAACTCAAGTAAACGAATATCTAGTGCTTGAATTTTGAAATCTTCTTCAATTGTCCTTCGGTATCCACCTATATTTTTCAAATACTTGTTCATCGTTTTGAGTGGCGGTTACCCACGTGCACTGATTGACTAGTTTAATGGATTATGGATTGAAAACGTATGACATGACTGACAATTTATAGCACAGACCAAATAATTCGCTGTGTAACGATGGCAAGAAACAAGATATTAGAAATATCTGGAAACCGTTACCTTTGACTTTAATTGATACAGCATACTTCTCTACATTTGTATTTATTTAAATCTAGATCAGTGGTTCTCAACCGGGGGTCCGCGAAGCAGTTTCAGGGGGTCCGCGAAACCTCCAAATTTGCAAAATGGTTGATAACCGAATTTGTACTTTTTTTAATTAGAGAAATCACGAGGCAGTTTCGCTTCATAACTGCAAACGCGTCAGAACTCACATACGCGGAATGGCCGTCTGAGATGAAATATTCTACTGCGCATACTCATTTTAATTGCCAAATTGCCATAGCTTAATATTACAAACATATTGCTGCTTAGAAATGTTGTATTGGGGTTTTGTAACAAAGTTTATTGCAAAAGCCATTTTGTCCTGTGATATGCATAGCCACTATCTCAGAATATCTTCAAGATGAGCTACTAAATAGAAATGACTAGACTGTACGTTAATCTTCAATAAAAATCTGCTTCCTAGCTTTGGTACCAGATATTGTTTGGGGTATTCATGGCGTTTTTGTAGACTACTATGGTCATTTACACCAGACCGATATTCTTCATTTTTATTCCGTAACTGCCCACATCTATAGGATTTTTGTAAGACACCGCATACGCGGCTGAGATGGCGAGGAGGCACCTAGATAAACCTCCGACACTTACGTGGGAATAAGGAAGTCGGCCTCGGTCGGACTCGAACCCGCAACCCCTTAGTGTTGCAGCCGTGAACTATGCCACTGCGCTATCTCGCCACTCTGGTATCATATATCTTGCGATCATACTCAAAGGTGTCGTCGGAAGCGTAACGCGTTATTGTTGTACTATTACACATTTCTTTGTGGAAATGGATTTTCGGCACTAATTCATATCAAATGAACGGCGTGGATTTTCAAGACACGACCGCGCATATCAAAAAACGCAACTACAGAATTCGCTTTGAAATGACAAAAGTCTTCCGAATTACTACAGAAATAATATGGCGTAATTTTCGAGAAACGTCGTTTTATCGCTGTTTATCACGTGCCTACAGTTGTTATTTGCACAAGACAGATGGCGGTTGCACGAATCTCAACTGAACTGGGGGGTCCGCTAAGGTTCGTGACGGTGTAAAAGGGGTCCGTGAAGACGAAACGGTTGAAAACCACTGATCCAGATTATGCGACCTATAGGCACACATGAACAAGCAGGCTTGAAAGTAAACGCATTTTCGTTTCATTTTATACAGGCTGTTTTTTTAGTTTACTCATTAGTAGGTCGATTTTTTTTTACCTAAAAAATGAAAAATTTTGACCTAAAATATCTTCCTTTCTGGTTGGAACTGTCTGTCCGTACGAAGTAGTTTGGCCTGAAAAAATGATTTTTGCTTAAAAACTGACAAACTTTAACCTGAAAAAAAACTAGTATTTCAATGAAATCTGGCCTTATGAAGAATTCCAGTAGTTACATCACGTATTATGACAGAAATAATTAAAATTTGTTGTAGTACAAGGAAAGATACTTTCCTACATTCTTGGGTGGAAAGTATTTGTCCATATAAGTATCTTGCCAAGAATGGAGAAATAACGTTCAACAGCAGCATTTGTTGGTTGACAGCACTGAAGTTGTGCACAATGTGCATACACTGCTGGTGACACACCGTGTTGCTTCATTCTGACAATGCTGTCTACATCACAATTTTTCATCATGCGCTTCTTGTTATATGAACCATGCAATGCCCAAGCAGTCATGCTTCAGTTAGGATATTGTAGTACGTTGACCATGACACCATGCGTCAACACATTTGTTTCATATGACTATTTTTGATTCACAATGAGCAGACAATGGGCCGTCTACAACGGTAGGCTTTTACAGTAGGCTATAAGCGGTAGAATATCAAATGATAAGTTCAGAGACAGTGCAAAATCTACGATACAAACGAAATGCAGAGGTCAAAAATTTTTGACTTTGTAAACAATTTTGACAAATACCTAACGCTTCAATTTTGACAAAATTTTGACATGGCAAAAAAAAATCGCCCTACTCATTAGTATTTAAAAGTAGGTTTTATTTTCTAAATTCCTGGTTATTTTTCGCGGGCCAGTCAGTATCGTGTCTCGGGCCGCACTTTGCCCATGCCTGTTGTACGCTGTAAATCTTTCTTTATATGCTACAATTTGTCGCGTCATTAGAACATAATTGGTTAATGATATTATTTGCCTTCCACTCTCTGCAAGCGCCATGAAAAGAAATTCAGCATTAAACGAACATGCACCTTGCCAATTTCAAAAAAATCATTTGTTTTGTTATAAAAGTTTGCTTGAAATATTCAGATTTGGATGGAAAATACATAACAGCTACATCAGTAGGAAAATGTATTTGTTCCGCGTTACGTATTGGCCATCGCTACTATAATTCATACAACACTGTCGGTTTCCGAAATCGATAGCGCGTTTCACTGTGCTGGATTGTCCGATTGTCAGCGAATAGGAAGTGAGGCAGATTCTATTCTGCCTCACTTGGCTATTGTTTCTCTGCGCTGCCATTGTTCGCAATAAAGCCGAATATTGCATTCCATGGCGATTTTTAGAGAGCTCCCGTGCTTTAAGATGGTTACTATTTGGATTTTCAGAATCGGTGCGAGAATAGCATTTGATAGAAACCAGTTATTACGAATTCTGAGCTGTTTATGATGAATTGCATTGTCGCAGATGAGGCACTTTTTTTGCGTTACATTCCGTTAGTTTCCTCTCGATGCAGCAGTTGATGACGTGCACACTGCACAGTGCACATGTTATCAAGCTCCCAGTTTGTTACGAGAACATATCATCAACCCTTTGTGCACGAGGGTGCCTATTAGATTGATTCTCCCGCGTCTAGGACTAATTTAATTCCAACGAAGGCCTTGGTCTGTGAATATTGGTTTTCTGAAGATAGATGTTTCAGATTTGTTCGTATCACGCTTTCCGGCCAAATCATGAGTCACTGCATTCTTTTTCAATTGTGAATCGCAGGGCTGCGAACGAGGAGTTAATCACATTCCGACTCATTCTTGAATATGACAAATGTATCATTTACGATCGGCGGTCAATCAATCAATCACTCACTTTTTATTATTACTCTAATCCTTTAAAAACACCACAAAACTGCGATACAATGAAAAGATAGGAGGGTGTCGAAACAGCTTGGAGTAGTCTTCAAGTTCAGACACCCACCTTAGCCTAGGCGAAGTAAAGAAAAGGCATGCACACTGAACGAAAAGTAATGCAGAGAATATATGGCGCAAGCGACAAAATGAGGTGGCATGTTGCGGAAGGTGAAGTCGATGTTAGGTCGTGGTCCGACAATCCTGAATGCTGACTAGTATTCATTTAGAACAGGGCCGGCCTACCCGTGGCCCGCGGGCCACATTTGGCCCGCCAGAAGGTTTTGAGTGGCCCGCGAGGTAATTGTCGAAATTGGTAATATTATCAAGAATGGATTACCCATAATGGGAACTTGCCAAAACCAACCAAAAATTTGATTAGTCTGGACGCAACACTTGAAATATGGCGACTAAAATATCAGTTCCTACGCATTGGCAGATCCATGAGCCAGTCGGATTTTGGTAGATCTTCGTACATCACAATAAAGCAGAATATTCTGCGGTAGATTTATCTAACGTAAAAATTTTCTTCACGCTTCCCGCAATATGATTTTACTCGATTTCTTGCTTTTAATATATTGTTACAACCTCCCTGAAAATGAAAGAACGCCTAATGTACCAGATTGAGTGTAACTATATTCGCAATTACGAGAGAAAGTGTCGTCCAACATCATATGCACAAAATGATTGACGCATGTTCGCCGAAGCTTTCGATATCGATATGTCCAGGCGCCGAATAGTCGAATCCGCGAATTTAGCGCAGCGATATACTGCAGACCCGCAATATACTCAAGTAACAATATTATTGACCTATAAACTTTGAGAAATTTTTGCACTCCGCGCGGCTAGTGGCCCGCGCGCTGATTCGTCAATTGCATGTGGCCCTTTGGCCAAAAAGGTTGGCCACCCCTGATTTAGAACAAATTGCTCGTATTTCGACTTCAATGCTGACATGCTCGACGACTGTCGGATAGCCGGCGAGATGCTGTTCCAGAACTGGGGTCTGGCATACTTGATAGAGCAATGCAACAATGATCTGACAGTGTTACGCTTGGATATCATCTCGTCCTCATGATATCCCATAAAAATATTAGCCAAAATAGGTCCTCATGTGGAGGCAATCTGTTCTGTTAAATTTAGTTTTACCGATGTGATGTATGGGCAAATCGCAATACAATGAAACGTCTGCACTTCTGTTTTTGTAAAAACATCATCCGCACTTTAGTAGGCCATGACACAACTAACCAGAAATTATTGCACAAAGTGAAAATGCAGTTGACATTTAACAATTTTGTATCCAAATTTCCTAAATGGAGCACGATGGAGGCTACACAACACATGTACGCTGCTGGTTTATCAATGACTCGGTTGCTGCGGTATCACAGAGGTGGTAAAAGTAGTCAAGAAAGCTACTCAAGTAGAAGTAGCGACGAAAATTTTTTTCCCAAGTACGAGTAGAAGTATTTCTTTCATAAGCAACCTAAAACCACTTGAAGTAGAAGTAGAATTGATTGACTTTAAATCTACTCAAGTAAGTAAGTAGTTGTGAAAACGATCGTAATTCGTTCGCATGGACTGTCAAACGCTGCAAATGGGTCGATGCGGAAGGCGTAGAGAGCTTGATTCATATTGATGCATCCCAGGAGGTGTGAATTTTTTAAAGAATAATTAGTCGTCCGCAGTATTGATATGGAAATGTGATACTAATCCTTTGCTTACTGGAAGACCTCGTTTTAGAGAATATCATGGCATGACGCCTTCCCCCATATTATAGGGCCCCTAGTTCAGTCGAAGAGCAGTTGTGTCGGATGCGGCTTTAACACTTTACGCTATAGGAATACGTTAATTAAAAATATTGCAGATCGTAAAAAAAGCCATATATTGTATAGCTATATTTTCGGAAAATAAATGGCATTACTACACTTGCTTTTATGTTCTCCTGACAAAAGAACTGAAACTNTAATTAAAACTCAACGTATAATACTCGTGATTGAAAGAAAGATACAAATACTACTTCTAAAAAGCGGAAATATAATATTTCATGTCTTTTGTCCTGAAAGTTTCAACGGTGATCTGCTAAAACAGGTCTAACGTTAAAAAAGTCACAAAGTCCACTTTCCCAGATTAGGACACGTCAGGGGCTGCTAGGTATNATAGGTTATTGTTAGATTGGGAAACGGTTGTTTCAAACGTTATGGGTTCAATAATTACTATGATGAAATATATGATATANGCGACAATGCGGTGTGAACGGAACCACGCAACCCGTGAAAACATCCCCGAAATTCTATAGGCTATCTTTCTTATCGGGGGATTAAACTACTTTTACATGATAAACTGAAAATAGCGAAAAGTGAGTAAGTAGTTCATAAAATAGAAGTAGAAGTAGCGAAAATAAGATCTACTTAAGCAACTACCAGAAGTAGAGGAAAACTACTTTAGTACTTCAAAAGATAGAAGCACTTCGTTACTGACTACCTCTGGGTATTACTNGCTATATCAGACCAGTTCAGCGCGACTTCTTACTCCAAAGCTTCCCGCATAATCCGTTAAGAAGACAATTCCCTGCCTCGTTTTGATGCCATTTAGTGCACTGAAGTCCTTTTCGACCAAACAAGCTNTCGGCTGTTGTACAACTCCTAATGCTTGGATGGCCTTCTCATCAAATTTCCAACGATACTTTTGATCACGTATAGTGATATGCCCAAGTATGACGTACACTTTACTAACTCGAAGAATTTTCGTGTTCATCATCAAATGAGCTGGCATACTTGACGGAAAGCGGGATCGAAATGACGGCACAATAAGAAGTATATAAACGCAGATTCAAATGAAAAACTATTTGAAACAGATGACGCATAATTTATTCTGTCAATATCTATCGATAAGGAACAAACGAAAATACTTCGAGTTGATAAATTACACGTCATACTTTGCCGAATTGGTTTGCATTTGAATCTTTGTATTAATAATAGCGCGCAAAATGTATTCATTCTGGCTGGTGCGAGGCAAAATTATCGTAAGAGCAATACGATTAGTCCCTCAAGTTTTTACAAATGTGATATTTTATTAGGTATATAATTATTTTTCACGTACATAGATGTATAGCATGTGCACAATTGTCGACCGCTCTTGTTCGCGCCACGCTTGGCATCATCGCTGACATACTTTTCATCCGCGCAATTGCGTACCATCCCACAGGCTGAAAAGCACTGTGCTATGGAGAGAGAATTGATGCTTTTATGAATGGCATTGTTCTTCGTTACCATTTAAAGTGAAATTTCATGTGTCTAGTAACGTTCGATTTCCAGTAGAACCTCTTCCCGCAAATATCGCACTCACGTTCCTTGACGCCGGCATGGATTTTCAGGTGATACCTCATCCCAATGCTGCTAGAGAGCACTTTCCCACAAATTTCACAGATAATCTGTTTACGATCAGGNCGTATTAACGAATGCGACTTCCTGAGATGCGTTTCCAAATTGGTTTTGAGACGAAACCCCATGTGACATATACCGCATCGAATTGATTTCACGTCGCTGTGAACCTTCACGTGCGAACGAAGGCCGCTCTTCCAGCGGAAAGCCATACCGCACACATCGCATGNGAATTCTTTAATACCCGTATGTATTTTCATGTGGTATTCTCTTTCCGATTTCCGCCCGAATGCTATTCCGCATATATCGCAAACAAAGTTTTTAATATCAGAATGAATTAACAGGTGAAAACTCAAACTCCGTTTGCTNCGAAATTCTTTGTTGCATATGCCGCATTGATAGCGTTTTACGGCACTGTGTGTATCCAAATGATATTTTAAAATATCCTTCGTGCGAAACTCCCGTCCGCATGTATCGCATCGATATTCCTTAACGCCATAATGAATGGTCATGTGTCTTTTCATCTTAGAATTTTCAGTAAACGCGCGTCCGCAGATTTCGCAAGCGTATCTTCGTATATCGAAATGTATTTTGAGGTGCTGTTTCAAATTACTTTTGCGACGAAATTCCATGTCGCATATCTCACATTTGAAGTCGCTATGGACAAGCGCGTGTGATGTTAAGCCACCCTTTTCACGAAATGCCTTCCNGCATAGGTCGCATCCGTGTACCTTGGCGTCTGTTACCGCCTCCGTAATCTCCATGTCGTATCCTGATCCTATTATTTTTCCAAATTCGATTGAAATTCTCAGGTGCCTCACAATGACAGTGTGACGTTTTTTATAGCTCGCTCAACAGCTCAGAGGTATTCCGGTAGGTAATTTAAAAGTGTGGAATTAGAAAGCGATAATGGAATCATGTCTTACACTGCCAAACAAGATATAATATTAAAATATAGCACATGGGCCTACGACAACTACAATAACGAATCATAAAATGGAAAGCGAAGCGATGAAACCGTTTTTCCAGTAGTCAAATATCCAGACCTACTGCCATAAACAAAACATTTGTTGACTATTAGTATGCCAAGCCTGAATTGTCTCGTGTAGGTCACAATCCGGATCAATTCTTTACTTATAGTGGCGTGGGAGCATAGCGCTACAATAGAAAGAGTTATTTAGTATTTACCAACTGCCTAACGATGGCCTATAACTCACGCCATAAGCTGGTCAAAACGGACGCTAAACATATCTCTACTTTTCCAGTCTCCACTACAATCGAACACATTCGCTGCTGTACTATTAGCTAACTACGACATGATTGCATAACGATTCAAACGCCGCGGCTATATAGCTCAAAAGCTTTGCTTCTAAATTTGAGCCATCTGCTGTACACAGCGAAGTGCATTCGCAAATGCACACTGCACAGTGCACAGTAATGAATTTCATGACCTCAAAATGGAGTCGTCTGGTCGATATCGAAAACAATCGCCGACGTCTGTTTAGCGAGCGTCTGCCTCCGCGATCTTGCAATTATATAGTAGATTCATATTGAAATGAACATACTGAACTAGTTGCTGACCCTGACGAGTGTCAGCCGAAAATATTCGGGTTCATTTCAATATAAATAAACTATTAATTGTATATTGAAGTTCTGTATTGAAGCTCCTTTTTGATTGTGAATCGCAGGGCCGTAGGGTGATGCGAGTTAAAGCCTGCGAGGAATTGATCAAATTTCAACTCCTTCTGGATTATGAATAATGTATCATCCACATATCGGCGGTACAGCAATGATCTGAAAGACTCACGCTGGGGAGAGAATCTCGTACTCATGATATCCCACAAAAGATTAGCCAAAATAGGTCCTTATAGGCAACTTTTTCCGTTGAGTTTAGATTTAACGACATATTATATGGGCAAATATACTGCTCTGCAATGAACCGTCACCACTTTTACTTTTGCAAAAATATCATCCACACAAACCCGAAATTATGACACAAAATGGAAATGTAGAGAGTGAACAATTTTGCATTCAAATTTCCAACATGTACGCTGCCGGTTTACCAATCACTCGGTTGCTGCAGATTATCACTGGGGATTTCAGACCAGTTAGTGTTTGGCGCAACTTCTTACTCTAAGTCTTCTCGCATAAGGCCGTTAAGAAGACATCTCCTTGAACCGTTTTGATGCGGACGAGTGCTCTGAAGTCCTTTTCGACTAAATAAACTTTCGGTGTTTGTACAACGTTTGATATGCCAAAGTATGACGCATAATTTATCACCTCAAAGAATTTTCGTGTGTCTATCATCAATAGTTAACGGTATGAGTATGAGTTTATTGGGAATTTCATCATTTCAACACACCTTAAAACTGCGATACAATGAAAAGATAGGAATAGGTCTCGAAACGGTTTGGAGTGGCCTTTGAAATCAGACA
>ATSW01004275.1:0-13760 GCA_000444245.1 Botryllus schlosseri
CAGCCGAACGCTTCATTACTACGCTATCTTGTCGGCGGTGCAGCTACCAAATCCTTGTACATTTGATATTTTTAAATCCTGATAATAATATGTGCAATTGTGCATGAGGCATTTCAATGTAAATCATTGCTATCCTTCAGCATTCTCGTTGGCGTTTGCTTCGACACCACCAGAAGAAATAGAAAGTCACTATGTTGAACCGTTGACCAAACGCATAATGACCGAAATCACCATCAGTGATGTTATTCCTGGGGTGTTACAGCATTCTATGTTGTGAAGCCTTAGATTGGATGCCATAAACGTTCACGTTCGAAGAAATTAAACCAAGGCACAACTCTAAGCCTATCCGCGCCCCTGACAGCCGTGAGTGATATAATGAAATGATATGTATAATAGCAATTGAAGACATAAAAAACACGCTTAGAACCACATGCTATGGTTTATGAAGGAATAGATTTCAAAACGGAGCTGCACGCCGCCAGTTTTTTCTTCATATGGTGGTAATGCCTCTCCAGTCGTAACGATTCTATAGCGACGATAAGTCTGGTCTTGGCGTTCCATGAAAAGTCTTGAATGTATCTGGCGTTTTCCACGTCAAGTTCGAGCAGATCATCCTCAGAATCGCACCCGTTACAGTGCAAAATATATGCCGTTCGCGACGGAAGTTCGTTTTCTTTACACCACAATATCAATGCAGCGTAATCTGAAATACCAACAATTTGATTATTTATTGTACGGCGGGAAGAAAAGATAGGAAAAAGTACTCAGACGTATATACAAGAATTCGCTGATAGTGCTATAGCTGTTAATACTCTCGGAGGCCAAACGTACTTCCGCAATTTTGTGGAAAGCAAAGAAATTTGAAAATCTTTGGTGGCGATAGGTAATAAGGTAAGGTATATATGAATTATACAATAGAAAGTGATCATGACCCTAAACGGTAATACTTAGATTACGTACAATCGGATATATTCAAATAAGTTTTCACAATCAATAACCAAAAGCCGCTTTCATTTTGCTAGTATTTGGAGAAACTATAGTGATATGAATGATGATAATTCTAGATATACTTTTCTAGAATCTGACCAAAATCAACAGCGCTTTCTCGATAACCGATCCCGCAAATTATCTTGATGATGCACTTGTCGCCGATGATTTCCAATTTAAACGATGTCAATTGATATCTAATTGATCAGCTGCATCGTCAACGCAAATGATACTACATATAGATGTAATTTATTTATATAGCCAAGCCATACGCAATAGTTTTATTCCATCAATATCCCCATCAATGAATAGAAGTTGAAAAATATTTTGATTCCGTTTTTGGACACGCAAAATACCACACAACGTCAACAAGTAACGCGCGAAATCAACACCGTTACACCAAAGATCGCAGGCAGATATAGTGACATATAAACGATCATGTTATCTTGTTTAAATTGATCTCATGAGCGGAATATTCATTGGAATGTTTTATGATCAAAATGTACATATTTTACACATGTTTTACAATTAAATGTTCATATTTGAGTATGACAATTTCAATGTTAAGTGATGCGCTCATATATCTATATATCACTGAATAAAAACTCGGAGCGATGGCGTTATAAAACGTTTCACAGAATTAGAATATCTCGAGCCGTGTGAAACTTCTCCGATCGGAAATCTCGCGTAATTGCTATGGCTACAGTGAGTATAAACTACGCTTTTATGGACAACGGTAGTCATCACTATAATGTCGTCCTCCCATGCATGTTGTTATGCCATTACTTAACGTGTCGGTCGTAACCATAAAACCAAGTCTAAATTGTTTTGTTGATGATTTGAGTTATCTAAGCGGGGCTATTTACCGAGAGTCCATCTCTGGTCCCGCGAGCATTCAAGGATTCTTAATGCCAATGAGTCGAGGAAAAACAGGCTATTGTTTTGCATGATTGTCCCGATATATAGTACATCAATATTACTCATCGATACCAATCCAACCGATGCGAAACGCCAAATTCATTTAGCTTGTTAATTGAAACTGACGTCTGGTGCGTACAAAATATACTTCTATTGATAAATCATGTCGCGTCTTTTACCTGTGATCATGAATGGGACCTATAAATTAATATTGGTAGAAAATATATATGGCGACTGCCTTTCCTGGTCGTACAATAATAGTCGTAACTATATATTTCATAGGATAAGTCAGTCATGAAACAAATCGAGGACATCGCTGGATTAGTTTTACACGAAACAGCAGGGCAGTGGACGACAGTGGACGGACACCCTCTGGCACATTGTTTCAGTCAGAAACTCTTCAAATTATATCATCGACGCTATATCTTGGTGTCACCGACAATTCAATTGACATGCAGACCTATTTTCAGCACGGAATGTTGAGCATCTGATGTGCCAGATACCACCCACCAAATCGAAATTTACCGTCGCACGAGATTGAATGCTCAACACATCATACACCACGCAAATGCCATTAATTTCGCATTTTAATGTGATTTCGGAGGTAATTTAAAGTAATTTGACGAGATCAGAGTGTCGCACTTGTTACACAATATACTAAATCACACCAGTGTAAACAGTGTCATATTCCTATAAATATTAGGATTAAATTTTATTATTATTGTAAAAGATACAAATCTCGTTATCTATGAAAGGGATTCAAGGAATCTTACGACAGACTGAATACTGATATTACTAAAGTGAAATTCGAATGCCTGGTAAACAGGCATCATGATAAGCTAACGGTATCATAATTCTGTTCATCAGATTAGTAACAAAGACTCTTTAGAAGCGTACAGCGAAAAACCCAGATACTTCCATTTTGTCTGCGGTCACGTATAGTGCCTACCTCTATCCAACGAACACGATGAAATCGGATAAGGAAATTTAAGCAAACGCTCTGACGAGAATTTCGAAACGGGATATCTAATTTTCAAATAATTGTACGCGATTATTTAACAACGATAACATTGAACACGGAAAATGACGATTAGGACAAGGGCATGACTTATTGCTCCTCGTATGAAGTACGAGTACATATTATACGCACAGCAGCGACTGCTAAACATGTTATATATACAACACCTTGTGGTTGTAACGATGGTGCCAAATTTAGGCGATGATCTTGGACATCTGCGTACGAATTTACACCGATAATTTGACCACACTGACATCAATAGGCAAGCGAGAAGATCATAGTGTACAATATAATATACAACGGAAATTAGCGAAGCAGAGCCAACTATATAAGCCATTTGGTAATTATTAAAATTCCTGCTTTCATCGTAAACGAATTGTATATAACGTTGAAGTATTGGAAGTGTGATAATATCAATGCAGAGCCTTCTTGAATTTAGGCATCAACTATAAATTTACGTACTTTCCAGCTTTGCTTCTACTTCTACTTAAGTGGCATCAGCAACTATAACTTCGATCACTTCTATAGTAACAACAGACACTTGGATCATTAATAATATAACTGAGGATGCATAAGTAATAAGAATCGTCTCTGATATGTCATGCAATTATTAGTCGTTTTGGTAATTGCAATTTTATACGTATATAAAACTGTAAAGATCTTATTGGAGGTAAAGAACCTCAATATACAATTAAAAAGTACATTTATAGTGAAATAAACCCGAATCGTCTCGGCTGACACTAGTCTGGGGTAATCGTCAGCTAGTAGAGAATTGGAAAGAACACTGTATATGAAAAATCGTAAAGAAATTTATTGATGCGTCTCAGACTTTTATTTCTTGATCGATATCAAGATGCATCCTGGCTATACTTATGTGGAATTACTCTTGGTATTTCTCCATTGTTAAAGCGATTATTCGTTGTCGCAAAAAAGAAGTGAAACCACGTTGACTCTCAAAATGATGTAGATAAAAAATAAATCTNCATAATTAATATTCACATCGTGAATAGTNTGATTNCGAAAACCGCCNGTGTAAAAGTCCAGAATTAATTAAGAGGAAGCAGTGTGTGATTGGAAAGAGAGCNTCCGTGNGTTTATAATGAGTTCGTTACCAGCCGTCTCGAGTGTCTAAGAGATAGATGTAGTGGTAGGCTACGTACCACAGCTACAACACAAATGGGTTGCGAGTTCGAGTCTGATCGAGGTTGACTCCAGAATTCTTACCTATGTGTTGGAGGTTTATCTATAGGCTCCTCCCACCGTGCTACAAGTACGGAATTACAATGAAACATGTGGGCCTGATGTAAAAGGACTAATGTCATCGAAATACCATGAATATCAAAACAACGATAACCAGCCGTCTCTGCTGTCTCAGTGTTAACTCAACATAATTTTAGTCCACACAATGCTAGTCACAGCAGACGATGGCCCGTAACTCACCTTTACAAGTAAACGCATCGTTGGCCGACGTCCGCCTTCCGATTCGCCTGGGCGTCAGATTTTGACGACTCGATGAATTTGAAGATTTGAAGTTGCAGCTAAACGAGTTGGACCGAGCTGACGTAACAGTAAATGATCGCGCCTGTCTTTCAACAGGCTTTGAGTTATTGCAATCACTTCGATATCTGTTACATCCCGGGTATGCGAAGCTGTTGGATTTTCTAGTGTACAGATTTGTGAAATTGTCTTCAACAGATTTTTTCGGGAGAAAATATCTATTCTGTGTGCTCCGTATTGCTACCGATATTTCCCGAGTGAATGTCTCGGCCAACGCCTCCTCGTCGTTTGAACCTAGTATCGTCCACACTTGCCGCNGGGTCAGTACTTTCATATCGATTAGCAAAGGTAGCGATTGCTTAATTGTGCTTTCGCTGGCGCTACTGTGATTTGGTAGCATTTCTAAACCGGTGCTATTCAACTGCGCGCCGCATTGGAAGTCCAGTTCGGACCCTAATCCGGAACTGTCTTCAAAGTTGTCCGAGCCGCAGCTTGAAAACTCGCCGGCTTCACGAATTGATGAGTCGTCCGGAAAATCTGATGATGCGGAATCTGTTTCATTTGCGATCGCCTGCGATGATTCGCAGAGTAATTCTCTTTTCGCCGCGAGTTTTTGAACGGCTTCGTAATCTTCAAAACTGGATAATTTGCACAATTTTCCCATCGTGTATTTACAACAGCGGGATAAGTCTCCCACCGCCAAAGTAGACAGTAAATCCAATAGTTTGTCGGTGGGATTGAGACCATCAGCTTCCGTTTTATCAATAGTTACGCTATCAGATGCTGTGGAGTGATTGTTGTTATACATCTGGTCTTCTACCGCTAGCGTATCCGCATCAAAATTTTTAATCACTGTCTTGGCGCATTCAGCATCGATTATGTTCAACGAAACAGCATCTCTTAAGCATTCCTCAACAGAAATGTTTTCTGCCTCTATCTCCTCAATGATATCCATCAGCATTTCGTTAGCGTCATCTAACACGTTAAAAGTTTCTGTAGCATCGGAATTAGCGCTATTGATGGGATTTCCAGCCTGTTGGTGATATTTCATGCTTCTTTCCAGATCGTCTTCATTTAGAAATTGAGTTACACTTGAATTGATAGGGATTTTTCGAAATTCGTCCTCACTGCTCGAAGACACGTCGGAGTCGAACTCAATTTCAGCTGGAGGTAGCAAACTAAACGAAACTTTGCGCCTAATCTTCTGATAATCCTTTATAGTGTGTCTCTTTCGTGTTACAGGCGATTCCTTCATAGTATGTGCGATTACCTCGCAGAATTTATTCTGTACTTTATGATCGAGCTCGCATAGTCGAAACGTTACAGTCTGATATTTCGGTACACTGGTACTATCACGCCTTGTCCTAATTCACACTCTTCTGACTGGTGCTGCAATGTTTTGAAGATAAAAATAGAGTGCTCTCGCACTCGATTCACGCCATATAGTGAGCCTTTATTCATTAACGCTTGCAGCATTGCCCTCCGGCGGTTATCGGATTTCGGCTTTCGCACTTTATTTTCAATCCATCAACCCGAATTAATTTTTTGGTTGAATGGCAACTCATCCTGTCGCATGAAATAATCATAAGCTTGGCATAAGCTATATACGTTAAGCAAATCTATACCCAGAGGATATACGCACGATTTTCTGAACGAGCATACTCCTGCTTTATTGGGAATCTATATCAATGAGGGGAGCAAGCGCACAGTTCGCGGTCGTGCTCATTATGCGAATTACGAACCTTAATAATTCAGAGGTTCACGTTCGCAAAAGAACCTTGGTATGTTCTAGCTAGTGAATGTTTTGTGAAATATCAGAATTTTACAGTTTTTAATATTGTTGAACAAACTATATCATGATTGTAAACTTCCCAGCATTCACTGTATCAAGAAAACAAATTCAAAAGCAAACTAAATTAAACCAGGTTTAGGGATGGTGCGAAAGGTTCCGGTTCTTGTGAACGCGAACCTTGAGTACTGCTGAAGTACATGCTGTCTTTCTTAAACGTCCCCGCTATTGTATAAACTGGAACAATCAAATGCTATAATAATTCCACAAAACCAATATCTTCCGTCGCTTTGCCAACAATTTCGACGAGGACTCGGCTAGACCGGACAAATGTATTCTTAAGAGTGAAACACCGGTTTCTATACTTGCGCCAGGTATTATCTCAAAAACAAGTTTAGTCAACTAGCCAACAACGCAATCGGACGGATTTAGTTTTGATGAAAATATTAATAAAACTGATTGATTGATGATACAATAATGATATCAAATCAAGAAAAACCACGTACGCCTGATCGATTTTTTACATTAGACATCGATGCATTCTTTATTTCAATTTCGTTGATGCAAATAATTGATTGGTTGACTAAGTAGGCTACAATTCGCTGACTTTCTACATGTAGTGTATTTCGATCTATGGCTATTGTGTTATTGCGGGCAAAGCTCACAGCAGAGAGTCATTAAAGATTCACTAACGGAAAGTTGAATATTCCCAGCGAACGTTCAAGCAAAATTTTGAAATTGGCAAGGTGCATGCATGCTCGTTTACTGCTGAATTTATTTCCATGCTGCCAGTACCATGCGGACAGTGGTCCGGAGTTGAAATGCAAAGAATGTCAACTCAAGACGTTAAGATAACGACAGGATAGCGTAATTGTGAAGCGTCCGGCTTCTTGATCGATAGGTCGTGGTTTCGATCCCCGGCCGAGTCAGACCAAAGCAGAGTTGGATCAATTACAATATTTTAATTCAATTACAATTACAATTACTTCCTTGCATGTTTCCATTACATTACAATTACAATTACTCAATGCTAAAAATATCAAATTACAATTACAATTACAATTACTGTTAAANATGTAATTAATTACAATTATAATTACAATTACAATTACTTTTAAACAGGTAATTGATTCAGTAAAGAGGTGTTCTTTGACAACCGTAGCGACGTAATTAGCAACAATCTCAAGCTATTCATGTTTCATTCCTGATATGTAGAATACCCTTTAATTTAAAAAAACTCGAACGTATTCGAANTATTCCTAATNATGNGTACTGAAAACTACAAGCACAGAAAAATGTTTCAANCGACTGTTAAGAACCAAAGGTTTGAGCGACTAACAGTGAATAGGCTACAGGACAGTCAATGAAATGTAATCAAACGATTAGGCAACTCGGAGCTGAGTCAGGGTAATGAAATGTAATGGTAAGGCGTCAGCGATAAGGATGATACCGATAAGGTGCGTAAAATTAAAATAAATGCAAAAGGAAAGAACCTCCTGATCACTAAGAATTACAATATTTTGGTTCGCATTTACATTTTCACTTGCTCTTAAGATTGCATTTGGTGAACATTAGGGTGTGAAAAGTTTCTGGCACCAGTAAGTTTGGCCAAGATTGGAGGTAAGATTGGGATAACATCTCTACAAATGCGTGATCAAGTTTGATGAAGCCTTGGTCGGAAACTTGAATTTCTTTTTACAATTGTTGCAGAAGCCTCGGTACTGGTCAGAGATTTAAAAAACGTTGACCGTGGCGTAGGAAATGGTTCAGCACAGGTTTCGTAAGAGTTTATTTGCTGTTCATCAATTTTTGAAATATTAAGATTTAGTTTAGCCCTCTGGTTCTCTAACTTTTTTAGACACCCCCCCCCCTTTATGACAGTGAATATTTCGTTCCCCCTTATCGTCATAGCACACAATGAAACCAGAAAGTTAGCAATCCTTACATATNGTTTGATGGTATGGAAGGTTAGGACTGTTGATGGGAGAATTCTCCAATACCAAATTCAGACTATACACCGAGCAATAGCCATAAATCGGATCTGAATCGGGCCAAGCGCGGAAAANATTTCAGTTCANTGGAGCGTCGCGCCCCGTTCAGATNCTTTCACGCNGCCCAAGGGGGCANGCCCCCAGTTTGAGAACCACTGGTTTAGCCTATATTGTAATNCANAAAGTTTTCTGTTGCTACTGAAGTATGGGAAACAGTTTAGCNTGNNTGAATTATCTAGTTATAANGCNGCACGCATAGAACACCNATGTAAATAGGCTAATTATTACATGTGGTGCTGACTGTNTACTAAGGNCTTAAGGCCCCTCGTCGTCATCCTGGTTCGTACCGGATTTTCANTGGTGCGACNAATAAATNATTGATTAAATGATTATTTTANGTTGTGATTGTCAGGTTTCCATGAAAATGTAATTGAGATTGTAATTGAGCAAAATTTTGATCAAATTACAATTACAATTACAATTACACAAAATTGAAATGCTTCAATTACAATTACAATTACAATTACATGAAAAAATGTAATTAATTACATTCAGCTCAATTACAAATTACAATTGATCCAACTCTGGACCAAAGACCTGGTTAGTAACAGTGGTATCCATGACTTCCCTGCTTGGCGCTCATGCACTAATGGGATAGCATGGAGGGGTGGTGCAAGACTTAGAAAGCCGTAAAAGGCTATACCTGTACCTTCCTTGTCCAGCGGCAAATCCACATCATGCACCCATGATATGCGTATGCGCAGATCGTGTGTATGTGTATCGTGAGTCGGTGTATATATGCCTCAGAAACATCAACCATCAAGGACAAAAATAAACTTCGTCTTTTCTCATAAGGAAGGTTCTCAGTGCAGGACTTACCAAGGTTGGTTTGTGAACACGAACCTCAAAATTTCAGAGGTTCGCACACAGAAAGCGAAATTTAACCTCGGGTTCACCATCCCTCTCGCATCACCAACAATGATTGTGATTCTGGAGAATTTTGCTAGAAATTCACACAATTCCGGTATATAGTGAATGATAAGTTGACTCGCGTCCGTCACCGCTATACATTCTACGTGCTTGACTTGAAAACGGATGTCTGATGCAACCGCAAATTATATTTTGGTTCAGTGGTGCAGGAGCCTTCCAGGGCTTCGAGGACCTTCTCAGCATCCCAATGATGTCAGGGAGACTATAACGAACCGTTAGGCGTCGAGAACTAACAGCAGAATTATTACAATGCCAATAAGTTGTTATAAGATCGTATACATTTCAAACCAGTCACTTCATCATGGGTGACAGTGTGACACCAAGGGTACTTAGATTATTGATTACTACTCCGGAAATATTTGATACAGACAGGGGCGTAGACCGGAAGGCAAAAATCGATGTATTCTTGAATTATGAGCATGACGTCATATGGTCGTGTCCAGTCCACGCACACTTCATATATGTTCGGCGCTTCTTCGATATACGCTCGAGATCGAAACAGTGTTTCACGTAACACCAGAAAGTGCTTCCCATGAGCACGATACAATTTTATAAACGTCAAAATATTTTTTTTGCCCTTGGAGAGACAGATATTAGGGTTGGAGGGGGGTTAGGGTCAAAGTTGGGTTGGGGTATCACAATATTAGGGTTGGGGAAGGGGGATATTAGGGTTGGAGCAGGGGGGTCTCAGAGTTGGATGTGGGTTAGGGTCAAAGTTGAGGTTAGGGTTTCCCAATATTACGGTTGGGGGAGGGGGTTGGATGTGGGTTAGGGATACCCCAACCTAAATTTTGACCCCANCCTACATCAAACCTTAATACCCCTCCCCCAACCCTAATATCCCCCTTTCCCGCAACCCTAATCTTGGGATACCCTAACCCACATCCAATCCTAATATCCCTACTTCCTCTTCCCGCGAACCAGCACCTTCTGGGAGTTTGCAGCAACATTGTTCTTTATATGGTATCTGTCAAATCAGTGATATCTAGATATCCATGTGTCAACTATAATTATAACTACACATTCTTACACTCCCTCAATCCTTTGTCGCGTTCAATTGGAGACAGTATTGAAATATCAATGGTACCGTGATGCAAGAATTGAAATCGGGCAGTTTAATTGTTAATTCACCCAGCACTAATATGGTGCACGGGTTTGACTGTCTAATGCGACACGTAAGGTTCCCCCAGAGTCCGCAACAGAAAGTCGCCATTAAGTTGACCTGAACTTTATTCCTCAGCAAAATACATTGACAGTTCTAACCAATGTTCCCTCTAAGTTGCGCACGTGCGCAAATGCGCAGTGCTGACGCGCTCTCTGCGCACAGAAAATCTAAGTTGCGCACAAAAAATCCGAAGTGATGACTTTTTTTTAGTCGTTACGCACTGTTGTCCACGGGTCTGCGCAGTAAATTGTCGAGTGTGCGCAGACTCCCCGAAAATTAGAGGGAACATTGGTTCTAACGCAAGGCAATCGAAGTCACAGATAGCGTAGTAGCATCAGTCATACAAAGGAAAACATAACAAGCTGTTATTTGGTACATTGCTACGAGACTTTCCCGATTAACCAGAAATGTCCAGTTCGATAACACTATGATTACGCAAATACCATCAATATTCAATGAGATTTGGTAAAATTCCACAAAAATATGAAATATATCCGGGCCGAGTCGCAGGAGTCATACGGTAAAATAACGACGATAATAATTCAAATCGTTAATAATCCTTGGAGACGTGTCAGCAGTTAATTATATATACGTCGCTCTTTCGGATTTACGACTGCTCGAATGCGTGGGGTTCACAGCAGACTTAATCTTACAGTGACAGCGTATTGTCTACGTCACTTGATAATGATTTGGGACACAATATACACGGAAATGAAAATAAAGGGTGTTGATGCTTTGAAGTTGTCGCATGCAGACATGGTGGTCGGCCAAAAGGTGGAATGTTTCGGAACAAATATCTTTCTTCTCACTGCTTCCAAATGAAAGTCTTCGGACGGACGTGCAGCGGTAACCCAGTTGGTGAAGAACGATAACTTCGTAAGAAGCTCAATGTCACGTATCCTCGAAACGTGTCTAAATAATTCTGCTGGAGCCCAGTCTTCGACTGAGTCTTTTACCTATAAATAAACAAGTAAGATAAACACAAAAAGGCTTACCCAATTTTATTGTTCACTGCTGATGTTATACACAGCATCTGGCGAATCCTTTTGCTTCGTATTAGAAGATCAAATTCCCAATGACAAGTAATACGCACAACTGTGTAAACTATAATGCGATCTGATGGCGACATCGGACTTGTTGGATACTTCAAAAATTTGTCTACCAGATATCATCAACAGTATCGACAAATTTTGTGTATTCTAATGTATTAAACAAGTGATTTGTGGTACAGAACTTCAGAATAACGCGAAACAATAACTTCATATTGTTAATTTATTCGCTAAAAGCTTTTCGACTAACTCTCATCAGTAGCCCGTCTACTAGTTGTTTGTTTTTGTTATTATTACGTCATAGAGACAAAATAGTTCTTACATTTCGAATTTGATTCACCCCATCACTAACGTTCGCTACTGATGAGAGTTAGTCGAAAAGCTTTTAGCGAATAAATTAACAATATGAAGTTATTGTTTCGCGTTATAATGTATTAAACTACTCCAAGTCGTTTCTGTACCATCCTATCTTTTCATTATATCGCAATCTTGTGGTGCATTGATCTGATAAAAATTTTAATAAATGATAATGATGATGTGCATTGGGATGGTGTACGGTTTTTGTGACTCAAAGAAATTTTGGGTTTGCCGAAGGCTTGTAGACCAGTCTAAAGCTCGCCAGGTTAGTAAAGGTCAAGAACCACTGCTCTATTAGTGAAGCAAAAATACGTCCGCTAACGGCGCTAAGAGCTAAGAAGAGTAACGGATGCTCGTTGTCATTGCCGAACATTCACGCGTCACAATTACCTAACAAATGCAGTTGTCTTAGGAGACAGCGACCAGATGTGATTAGAGTACATCTAGTAAGCGAGCACTGCGGCATTCGACCTCAGAACAGAATAACGGAATTCTAGCGACCGGTTTTGTTTCTACTGTGACCTCAACGAATTTACTAGCACTTGCAGCGGAAAGACTTCGAGATCTATCGGAAAACTACACTAATCCCCTTAAATTCTCTATATACCTCATGACACGGGTCTTCCTTGTAATTGGGAAGTATGAAACTCTGAACATCTACGTCGAGTTCAGCGGAGCAGTCACGGATGCTTTTGCCTTTAGAGATATCTTTGCATTTCGTCATGATAACGAAGTAATGCGTAGGAATCACCGTTGTTTCGTCCGCGGACAGGAAACTGCCATTGCTATATAGAATTGAAGTATATATTGTCACTTTCCGCAATCGGGAACTGCGCGTGTCAAACTGGTAACATGAAAATAATTGCGGTTTACGGATTGCGATTCAGCAATCTAAGTCATCTGACTTTTATCGCATGATGTATTAAATATAGCGAGTATACAGATGAAATAGATTTGGATATGACCGAACTGACCTTCNTCTTGTAACCGAATCATCTGCATGTCCATCGTAATTATAATCGAATATCGGACCAACGTGTACGGTAATTCCATTGTACCGTGCTGCCCACTGAATCATCAGTTTTTGAACGTATTCCCAGACTAGAAATAGAATCAGACATAAAATTCAAACCGTTCAGTTCATACTTAACAACAGCGGGGCATAGATAATTTTAGGCAACACTGTAGAAGTATGGGTGGAATTGCATGTACATAATATTGATTATTGCTGAGTAAGCCTACTTTCCCATAACAATAATAATTGATAGCTTCTGGAAATCATCGCGAACGGCCAGCGTACTATAATGTAGTACCTATTCTTAATGAGTTGGAGCACTGAGTAAGGTTTATGAAGCTCTGCAAAACGAACCAGCACTTACCCCAGCAGCAGATTAATTCGAATAGTTAACTCCCATCACTTACTTCGAGCAAATCCATAATGAATCGGAATAGTATTGGATGTCACAGTGGCATCAGAAATAACTGCATTACTTGACGAACCTTGCCGTAAAACATTAGATATAATTGTCGCACGCAAATACACTTATATATATACCTGCAGGATGAAACAAATAGGCCCAGGTTGTCGCGTTGTTGTAGTCCGAACACGCGGTAATTGCAGAGTCTGGAAGACGGACATCCCTACGAAGGCACGTCATGGTTTCAATCTTCACACATGAAAATGAGATATGCCTATCACACAAGCGTTCACGGTCCTATGCGATAAACATGCCACGCGGGATATCCCTCTGCGCGGCGTAAGCACTTCCAATACAAACTATTTATATAGGTAAATTTAAAGAAGTAAAGTGTTTCCAGGTCAAGACAAATGTGAGATATCAAGCCTATATTACTTACCCAGGAGTTGCTTTCATCTAAAACAAACGATACGATTCGAGGCATGCGTAGTTTCTTATCATATGTAGTGAGGAAATCGTGTTGGTACAGAACGCAGTAATCTGCTTCGTCGTCAAATATCCTTGGTTTTCCGTACTGAGAC
>ATSW01004276.1:0-10750 GCA_000444245.1 Botryllus schlosseri
TTTTTTCGCACAATTTTGCTAGTTGCTGGTTTTAACCTAGTTGAGCACTTTGAAAAAGTTACAGACCACCTCTCATTCATAGGTGAGGGGAGGCACGTAAACTAGATAGTATTTTATTCACAATTTTACTATTGTGGTGTCATTCAGGGTAGTAACTAAGTCACAAGATTCCGAGTCAATGTCACTTTTATAGTTTTGACTCGAGTCAAGTCGAGTCATTTTCAGTCCACCACCGAGTCATTAAGTCCAGTCCAAGGCATTAAGTAGAGGATCGAGACCGAGTCATAGCGATGTGACTCGAGTCCGAGTCCAAGTCATTGTGCTCACTGCTCAGTTTTNAGTTCAATGCGGTTCAACCCACGTTTTTGAACTCCACTCGAGTGAAATATAGAATGGCTCACCTTCATAATACCGTAATTTTCCTCCGTCCNAACAGTTTCTGGCCCTATTTTCCAAGTAACAGGACAGATAGACNAAATACTAATCATGTGGTAACTTTACTATTCTTTGAAATTACAATGAAAAATCTGTTTTGGCCGTCCTAGTCTCGAGTCATGTGATTTGGTTCGAGTCATGCACAATGACNCNAGTCAATACAAGTCGAGTCAATACAAAAATTGACTCGAGTTGAGTCATTTTACATATTTGAAAAAATGACTCTAGTCAAGTCCAGTCATCAAGAAATCGTGACTCGAGATATTTGTTGCGAATTTAACTGCAAAAAGCGTGCGAGCCCTCGGCCAAATCTACTTTCTTNCACTACTTATTGCAAGACTATTAATTTTCTATTCCCTCTTGACATGTAGTGTTGACATGTCTTGGAAATCACTACTNCTACTTGCTCTTGAATTGAAATTCGCGTTGCTACGTCAACTTCTACATGAGTAGCAATGCGGACTACTTTGACCACATTTGAGTAAATCTTTCAGCTGGAAAATGCCTCGTTGCTGAATAAGTCGCGNAATNACGACGANATCGAATNNAGCCTCCGAAAGGTTGCTGCAGAAAGGGAAGAATTTGAAAAATCTCTNAACGAAACGGAACAAGAGTTGATTTCAATCGCCGAGAAACTGGAATCGGAAAGGGTTCTGTCGTTGGAGGTATTTGCGAAGGCNTGAGNTTGGCNNGNAGGACAAAACTACAAAATGAAGTCGCCGNTTTACCATCGAATCATTNCCTACGCCTGAATGTAAATTTTCAATTTAGCTGAGGAAAGAAATCTCGTGCGGNCTTGAACGGGAGGAGAAAATGAAGGCGGAGATGGCCGACAACGAAGCGGTATCCGACGAACTCAAAGCCAAACTNATTCAGCTTGTCCAGTTAGTAGAGATGCTTTTGACTGTTGCCAAGCAATTCTTTAGATTCNTCACCGTAACCCCAATTCCTGTTGATATTGGTAATATCATTTATCTCTAACGACCTCAGATTTAGAAGCTTTTTCCGCGGATGAGTGCTGGTGGTAAAATTGTAAATTCCAANGCTTTNTTGCATNCGAAGGTGTGTCACTCCTTGTAGCTGTTGAGTGTTGATATTCGTTTACGTTTAAATAGCCGATTGGTTGTAGACGTCAATTGTAGCTATTCTGCNTTCATTTACGAACTCAAAAACAGTTTGTGCGCATGTTACTGACTTCTTGATCAGTATTTTCAGTGGAGGATTTGTGCTATTTAGTCAGACATACTGTGTCCGTGACATGATCAGGTAGTAAGTAATTTGGTACTCCAAAGACGTAGAAGTGCTACCTNATTGACCANTTCTGTGGCAAATTACTAGTTGTTTCATCCAAACCATGTGCATTGTGCAATGATATAATTCACCTAGATAAAGAGTATTGTCCGTGCCACCGACATCCAATTGCTATGCCACTTTTTTGATCAATTGATCNTCCTTCACAGAGAGAAAGACGCTCTGTGGAAGGAATTAGATGAGCTCAAGTACTTTCAAAAGCTTCAAGAAGACGGCGACGACACNGAAGCCAGATGGATGGAAGATCAGGAGGCNAGATTTTGTCTGCATTGCGGCGTCGAGTTCAGCATCATCGTGCGGAAGCACCATTGCAGGTACCAGACATGATAGCGCCCGAGTGATATCGAAATTATGAGCTGATACGAATATCGTCGATGTTATGTAACATACTTCAGCCAATATACCCATATTTTATCTTGATTGCAAAAAAATGTGCCATACTTCAACTATAACTCCTAATCAGTGACTGTTATTCGATAAATGCGTCGTTTGTCTGATTTAACTGAAACTATTTTGCAGGGTATGTGGCAAGATTTTCTGTAAAAAGTGTTCAAAGCAATGGATCAGATCGGCGGATGGAAAACTTGAAAGATGCTGTCTTGGATGTCTGGAAAGACACAGGNATTCTAATGGTGAGTACTCTGTGTGATCAATATTTTCGTGTNTAATANAATGCGGTAGATTGACGCTATGTTTCNTATCTCATGTATGAGTATTGGGAATTTTCTGTGAAAGTACTTTGAAGATTACTCCGTATTGTTAATATAATCTGNGTGCTTTTGAACCGTTTGATATCAGCTTTAGTTATCAGNNTGNCCGGTTATTATTTATATTNACCCCTATTTAGCTTTGCATCATCTTCTTTGCATTTATAAAAACACAAAATGGTACCGGTTACAGCATTTTGATGTGCTGCACATGCACGGCGTCATTTTATGAGTGGCAAAAGATTACAATACTGAAATGGAATCCTGTCAATGGCATATATCCATTTCAGAAGTTAAAACATTGACCGGTGTCTCCCTGTCGCCAAGCAAGTCGCCGTTCAGATCCAATACAGCCNCAAGCAGCAATGTTTCCTTAAACGACGAAGACTTTGATAATATCAGTGATGATGAGATATCGAAGACNGAGGAACAGATATCAAGTTCCGTTCTTGAGAATNCTTCAATCTATCATACGGCGAATTCTAATTTCGGTGAACACTCNAGGTAACGTGCAGTGTTCTATGTTCAATGTTCATCTTATCTTNTTGCAAATTANCCGCCGNTCGTGGTCCCGATGAATATNTATTTTTTTCANCGATATTTACGTGCAAAATCCTTTTTCAGAATCCCTTCTTNGTGTTAACGTCAGTTTAGNAGTTTTNATGGGGANAGTTATCTTTTACTGANCATTCTNCGAAACNGTAGTGATCAGTGCAATGACTGCTATTTTCAAAATTGGAAANTATTTGAAATGNGAGGGGANNAAACTATTCACNGGTCACACTCTGTAGTTNGATTATGATGTGAAAATCATGACTGAGCTGCATTACAATTCCCGAGATTGTTGGTAGATTNCGTGCATGTCTCATAAGCGCAGTCGAACATTGTGTCANGAATTTACGCAAGCATTCATGATTTGCCTTATCATTTTCGATGCACTTNCTGAGTTTAGCTAANCTTATGAGATATATATTAGTATTTTAATTGCTATTTTTCAGTGACAGTATTTCAAGCATTCTGAGCGATGAAAATGANCNCNATNTTGAAAACGAGGTTACGATATCTGCNGGCGATGCGTTNAANCTCCCTTACGACGTCACNGACGAAAACACTGTGATTTCATGGAAGTTTTGCACNGATAAAAATATTGATTTCGGAGTTTCGTATGAAAATTCTGAGGTAANGTGNTNAAAGCCTCAATNTTGTGACATACCCATGANTTGCTGTGTTTCAGGCGGCAGAGAGGGAAGTTTTAATCGTAAAACGCCGGTGTGACTCGCACATCAATCCCGTTCAGGGAGAAATTTCTGCAAAAGCTTCTGGAATATATGTTTTGGAATTTGATAACAAATTTTCGAGGTAGATTTTGTTACTATATACTATTAGATTATATGCAAGCACAGGCTTGCTGTTTTACCCGCCGAGGGAGGAAAATATGACAATGTCAAGCAGAGTTGGATCAATTGTAATTATTTACATTTTTTCATGTAATTGTAATTGAAGCATTNCTNTTTTGTGTAATTGTAATTGTAATTTGATCAAAATTTTGCTCAATTACAATCTCAATTACATTTTCATGGAAACCTGACAATCACAACNTAAAATAATCATTTAATCAATCATTTATTCGTCGCACCACTGAAAATCCGGTACGAACCAGGATGACGACGAGGGGCCTTAAGNCCTTAGTAGACAGTCACCACATGTAATAATTAGCCTATTTACATNGGTGTTCTATGCGTGCTGCNTTATAACTAGATAATTCAGTCATGCTAAACTGTTTCCCATACTTCAGTAGCAACAGAAAACTTTGTGCATTACAATATAGGCTAAACCAGTGGTTCTCAAACTGGGGGCTTGCCCCTTGGGCGGCGTGAAAGCATCTGAACGNGGCGCGACGCTCCAGTGAACTGAAATCTTTTCAGCGCTTGGCCCGATTCACCTCCGTTTTATGGTTGTTGCTCGGTGTATAGTCTGAATTGCGCGTTGGAGAATTCTCTCATCAACAGTCATAACCTTCCATACCATCAAACTATAAGTAAGGATTGCTGACTTTCTGGTTTCATTGTGTGCTATGACGATAAGGGGGGCACACGAAATATTCACTGTCATAAACGGGGGCGTGTCTAAAAAAGTTAGAGAACCAGTGGGCTAAACTAAATCTTAATATTTCCAAAATCGATGAACAACAATCAAACTCTTCTGAAACCTGTGCTGAACCATTTCCTACACCACGGTAAAAGTTTTTTTAAAACTCTGACCAGTACCGAGGCTTGTTGCAACAATAGTAACAACAAAAATTCAAGTTTCCAACCAAGGCTTCATCAAACTTGNTCNCGCATTTGTAGAGATGTTATCCCAATCTTACCTCCAATCTTGGCCAAATTTACTGGGGCCAGAAACTTTTCGCACCCTAATGTTCATCAAATGCAATCTAACAGTTTCCGAGCAAGTGAAAATGTNAATGCGAACCAAAATNTTGTAATTCNTAGTTATCAGGANGTTCTTTCCTTTNGCATTTATTTTAATTTTNCACATCTTATCGGTATCATCCTTATCGCTNACGCCTTNCCTNATTACATTTCATTATCCTNACTCAGCTCTGACGAGTAGCCTAATCGTTTGATTACANTTCATTGACTGTCCTGTAGCCTATTCGCTGTTAGTCGCTCAAACCTTTGGTTCTCAACAGTCGCTTGAAACATTTTTCTGTGCTTGTAGTGTTCAGTACTCAGGATAAGGAATAGTTCGAATATGTTCAAGTTTTTTTTAATTAAAGGGTATTCTACATATCAGGAATTGAACATGAATGGCTTGAGATTGTTGCTAATTTCGTCGCTACGGTTATCAAAGAACACCTCTTTACTGAATCAATTGCCTGTTTAACAGTAATTGTAATTAAAATTGTAATTAATTACATGTTTAACAGTAATTGTAATTTGATATTTTTTAGCATTGAGTAATTGTAATGTAATTGAAACATGCGAGGAAGTAATTGTAATTGTAATTGAATTAAAATATAGTAATTGATCCAACTCTGATGTCAAGATACAGTAGAATGTAATGATTAGAAAGGGCCAGACCAGGCTGGACATATTCAGGCGATGTGCTTTCAGCACAGCGCTTACGTTTATTCAAGCTTTACACCGATTTATATTTGTCATGTATTCAATGAAAATATCTTCTTTTTAAGATTTACATCTAAAGTTCTCAAGTATTCAATTGAGCTGAAAAAGCCTTCCGGAAAATTGAAAGAAGTGAAAGGGTAGACAGAAGACAAGGATAGGCTTCTGTATAGGATGCATATATTTTTCTACATCTATTGTTTATGTTTAGTGAAAAGTTCTTGGAATTTTGCTGGTGAACTGAAAAGAGAGGCGATAGTGACTTTGCCTTTATTTGTTGGTCATTTTCAATCTAATATATTTCCGCCATTGAATTTACGACACGATGCCTACCGAAATTTAAGATATTTCAGTTTAGTAGCCTACTCTTTACTATTCAGTCCGAGATTGTGATGTTAGTGTGACTGCAATTAATGAAATTATTTTCTAAACCCTTGTTCTTGCACTGTTAAAAATCGCCCTAATGCCAGTTAATGAGGGCATTTCTGCCCGGATAAACTATGTGATGCCTATAATGATGGTACATTACATACAGCAATTCCTTCATATTTCATAGATCCTATACAGAGCTGTGTACTGTGCGTGATCATGTCATAAACATGCCACTGACAGATCCAGTTTCAAGCTTAGCCTCAATTTTGTGCTATAGGCTCTTCACATGAGCATATTGTAAGCAGCTGATTGTAATGACACTCCATTGTAATTAGATTTTCCGCCCGACTTATCACATCAGATTCAAATAAAAAACCTCATCATCGCCACAGCCATCGAATATGTTGAACAAACATTCATGTCCCTATCTAATATCCTTCATTAAAGAAGCTCTCAGCCTGGGGGTCCACACACACTCATATATATAAGAGGCCCAGAGGGGCTCAAATAATTCAGTTTTGGCTGAATGACTAATGATATAAACAGAAGTGATTTCGAAAATACCGTGATACAAGAGCTAATTTTGCCCAGTCATGAGAATTTCACTCGTAAAATCAATTTTTTTCAACTTAACAAAATCTGACGCGTGAAAAGTCAATACAGTCTAGATGTCCCTGATACCTTTGCCTCTATAATGATCAATTGATCATGCTGTTGGATAACAATCAGTTCAACTTATGATTAACAATACCGAAACCGTCCATTGAATTGTTTTACTCAGTGCCGTCAGCATGTCAATTTTCTCTGGCGTACCTCATTTTTTCTGACAAAATTGTATGAGGTTTAAAACATCATCTCATACATTGCATTGTGTGCAGGCTACGAACTTATATATCCGTCATGTCCAGTGCAATATTATAGCTGAATGAAACAGTTATTGCTTGTTTATAAATATACAAGAAAAAATGAGTTACAGTATGTGAGCTTTGTATATATTCGTGAGAATCGGCTATGATCGTTGTGGTGAAAAGATGCAGCCAGCGTACGAGTGGGTCTTGTTGGCTCTGACATGACCTAAGGTTACGAAATCAGTCATAGCTATTTAGAAATTTTCTAGAAGTAGCATTGTCACTTAATTTCGTGGTCTACTAAATATAGACAACATGAATGTTGGGATGACTGGAGGCACCGTCCCAAAGTAACTGGTCCTGTGAGAAATAATGAATTACTTAAAGTCAAAACATTCTACCTCACTAAGGTATTCTGGACCTCTTGGAAGAACAGAAAGTGAACATGTCACGAGCAAGTCTAACACGGTCTGGAAAACATGCACCTGTAACTTCTAATACAAGTCACTGAAGTTATTTGGTGACTTGAAATTTCAAAAATCTGAAAATGTTACAATGCACCCAATGACTTGCAACTGAAAGGTCGGAACTTGATCCCAACCACGCACATTGACGACTCGACAACACATTTATTTTCGATCAAAACAATAAAATACCGGCCACAATCACTACTTCTTAAATCTATTGTAGTGCGACGCGTCATACTGGAAAGGCTGCACATCAGCAGCGGCAGCTTTCTTGGCCTTCTTCTTAGCGAGTCGTGACGGCTTTTTATCAGGCTGCGNCGGTTGCAANGGTCTTTTCTCCGGCAGCTTACTCAAAATGATGACTTCGTCTTTCGTGTCGGGCTGCTTGATCGGTTTCTTCGCCTTTTTCTCAACAGGCTGCTGGCCGGCGTGCAAATCCTTCAGTTTCCACGCGTAATCCGGACTTAGCATAGTCCGTAGCGACATATTTTCAATGGTGGTGATAAGGTTAGACGGCGCTGGGGTCGCTCCGTTACGAGGTTCAAAGTATTTGACATACGGATCCCAATGCGTCTTCGCCAGTCCGTTTGAAACTTTCACCGGAACGTACACGGGTACGTAGGGAGTCATAAAATTAGATCGACTCAACAACACCGTCGGTTGCATAAAAACTTGATGATGGCCGTAACTTGACTTGTCAGGATGCGACACGTCGTGTGGGCACGTCAGAAAATCGTCGTATTCGTGAATCTCTGGTTTCACAGACACGGGTGTTTCCGTCTCTGCGGATTGTGCGCATTTGCCTGCTTTTTTGGTGAAGGCTCTCGCCTCCAACACAAGTTGATGGAGAGAATGCATGTGCTGATGGACTAACGGCGGCACAGGCTGACAGCACGCGAGGATTCCTTGCGCTTCCCGCGGCATTATTTCCGCAATTTGGAAAAGCATGTGTTTCGGCAGAACGTAGCCGGTGCTTTCGTCCTCTTGACGTGCCATTGCGTCACGCCACAAAAACAACAACCTAAACAGCTCCAACTGTTTGTTGTTCAGACGCCTTTTAGACCTCCACCTCTCGTATAGGTTGATATGGGAATTTGCATTTATAAGTGGCTTTTCGTACAAACGCAAACAGATTTCTCGACTTTTTTCCAAAACTTTCACGAGCCGGGCCTCCTTTTTCCCATCCGAGTGCGATAACAATTCGTTTTTCAGGACATCGTAAACATACAGAAGATAATGCGTGTCTTCTTGAGCATACTTCCTCATTTCTTCGGGTATCGGCCGGATCCGCCAGTCGGCCAATTGATACTTTTTGTCGGCGTGTACGTCGCAGTATTTCTGCAGCAAGAAGTCGAGAGAAAAACGCGACAGACCCAGCACTCTAGCCGCTTGCCCCGTGTCGAACATGTTCACCACGTAAACCCCGAAATCGCGCTGAAGCCATTGGATGTCGAAATCAGCACCGTGAAATACTTTTACGACCTTTGGATCCGTGAAGACTTCGTTGAATCTATAAATTTCCGACCGCAACGCCAGCGTGTCGATGAGAAAATCTTTGGTTCTCGAAGAGATCTGCATCAAACAAGTCAACCCTTGGAAAGTCCGATATGAGTGCGCTTCTAAATCTACAGCGATTTCTTTGCAAGTTTTCAAATGGTCCACAACCGATATCAAATCCATTTTGGCAGTGATTACTTCGCAAGGTTGCGGAGGGAAAGGGTCGTATTTTTGCGGTTCCACTTCTTGCATCTGTTCTTGGTTATATTGCAGGGAGTTTAGTTCAAATTGGTATGGGTGGGTGTATATGTCTTGGTCTTCCATGCTGTAGTCTCTGCCTTGGCGTACAAGATGTGTGATGGCTAGAGAAATGATTCCATCTTGTTGCGTGTTCAGATCTACCAAAGCTTTCGGTAAGGGCTTTGTAGCGTTGGGTTTTTCCTTAATTTTGGGCACAAACGGAACATTAGAGTTGTCTATTTTGTCACTGAAATCGGTTTGTGGCCTTGAAATGTTTTGTGCATGGAATAGGCGAAACATTTGATTTTTTCCGCTCTTTCTGTTTCGATTCCATGACGATACTACCGTTTTCGGAATATTCTGAGCCGGGCTGTCGGTTGATAATATCTCCGGATTAACAACATTCTTTTCAGGGTCGCTGGCTTTTTCTAACAATCCCGCCACCTGTTCTAACATGGTGTCATTTGCCTCGACGATTCTATCGTAGCTGTCATCGATGTCTCCGACTCCCGATTCTTGACTAGGTAATAACCGAACTCCTTGGTGAGTCATAAATGTGTTGAGAGTTCTTGTCAAACGCGACGATTGTTCGGCGTAGAATTCTCGAAATCCAGAAAAACTGCAGTACAAGTCATAGTCGTCTCCAGAATGCGGCAGGGAAGCGCTGGCTTTGACCGCGCTAGAAACAGTTTTCAACAAATTGGTCGTGAACTGTGGGACATCTTCGACAGTGGAAGATGACGACGGTACGGAAGACGACGCCATAGCAGAAAGAAATTCCGGTGCGGCTCTCACCTACAGTTTCTGTTTTAGACTACTATGAAGAAGATATAAAAATGGATTTGATCACAAAAATGAAGATTTCACCAGATTATAAGAATTACAGAAAGAGTCATTATTAGTAAATTTCATAATGCAACATGACCAAAAACACTTTATTATAATATGTTATAGCGTCATCTGGTAGATAAATTAAACATAGCAGTATCACTTGCAAATCTCGTTTTGTGCTTCTATGATTACTTCTCGTTGAGTGTGGGCTGTAATCCTCTATTAGGCATGTTCTGACTTTTCATTACTATATTTGTAGGCCAAGAAAGGTGTTAGATTATCAATGGACTACATCAAGTCGTTTCGACTACCTCCTTTCTTTTCACTGTGTCGCAATTATTGTGGTATATTGTTGAAAAAAAATGAATAATAATACGACGATGAATAATATACCATACTGCTAGTGCTATACTATAGTAGCGAAAATGATACCAGGTACCATACTACATTTCAGACTTTTTAGTAGTCATTAGGCAATTACTAAACGTAAACACATCTAAAATGTCCTGGATCAGGTTTTCAAGTTTGTAAAATAATATGCCAACAATTTGCCTGCATTTTCAGAGTCTCGTTCTCTGTGCAAGAAAATAAGCGAACTCCAAAGCAGGGTTGCCAACTGCAGGAAGGCTACAGTCCCAAATCATAATTGTAATTATTATTCGAAATATTCCCAATTATAAAGATGAGTTTCAATGGATTCAAGTTTACATTACACTACATAATATGGTAGGATGTTTCAGTGGAATATATTTGTTTTCCATTCAATTTTATTCCTTTATTTATTCATAGCACGTAAGATGCCAATAGGCTTACTGAAATAAGTGTAATCTCATTTTAAACAACCTCACTCTTAGGCACACCGCGCACGACTCGCACGAGTAAACCTGTAAACCGCATTTGTTACTGCCAACACGTGC
>ATSW01004278.1:0-21864 GCA_000444245.1 Botryllus schlosseri
ATTCACGGATATGTTGTGGTAATGCATTCCAGATGATAGGTCCTGAGAAGTCGATAGATTTCTTAGTTCGGTTGCTATTGGGTGGGGGTAAGTAGATATTTCCCTTTGACGACGATCTCGTGTAATGGGAGTGGACATTTTTAGCAGGTAAAGTCATCTAACACAGGAGGCAAACTACTGCCAAAATATTTGTGTATAACTTTTCATACTTCGAAGCGATGTAAATAGTCAACTCGTAAAATTCGATGCGACACGGAAAAGTACAGTGGTATATGCGCATGCGCATTGCGCAGCAGCTATGAAGGTTCCAAGCATGTGTGGTTCAACTTATCGTTGTCAGTCAGCCTTTTCTGACATCATAAACAAACACAGAACACGCCTCTCTGATGCACATCTGGAAGACTCACTCACATATGTCAAGTTACATATCAGAGTACATCGCACTAGTTGATTGCATGCAATGCCAGGCTTCCCATGGACTGATACAGAAACAAATAACATGATGTCCAGTCCAAAGTGTGACATGATTTATTTAAAAATTCGAGTTGACTGTTATTGCATAATTTATGCAAACATGGTGCGAAGTAATTCATGATTTTTTGTTTAAATCTTAGTGGCTAGTTAGTTGGATTAAGATGTTTTCATTCAACAAGACTGTCTTAGAAGTCTTCTCACAATGTGATTCTTGCCCAGTGCTATGGCTGTAAAAGTGGAAATTCAATCTGGTACGGGTAAACGGCGGGAGTGAATAGTAGCCCCCGCTTTAATCAGTACCCAAGAAGTAGCTCCTAGTTGCAAAAAGGTTGGTGACCCCTGGACTCTCGAACGTATAAATAAGAGACAAGCTCACCGAATTAAAAGCAATTTGTCCGAAAACCATATGAAAAATTATGCCAAAATTTGAGCTATAAGGAATTCAATAAATGAATAGTTTTCAGATTACATCAGAACAGAATAGAAATTAAATGCGTTGCGTGTCAATCTAATGAAATTATAACAAACTATTTTCATTGCTTATATGCTTTTATTGCTTATATGTATTTATTTCGTAACCCACTTTCAAATCATTNNCTNGGNANTNTCAGCCGAGGTGAAGTACTTATCTACTTGTACTACTTCCTCAAGTGATTACTTCTACTCNTACTTAAAAGTTTTAGGTTTTTTAGGCAAAACTATAGGCCTAAAATAAAATAATAATTTTTAAATACTTCTAAATCGCTATTTCTGATTATACTTGAGTACTGACGATGAGTTGGCTACTTTGACAACCTCTGTTATTTCGACAATACAGTTGAACGAAACTTCAACAACAATCATCGTCAGATATTCATCGTGACGCAATGAGTACAAATGCCGTTTCACAGTGTCGAAGTCGGAGGCCGGTATTTTAAGTTAAAATAGAATAACATCAGAGTGTTAAACAAACAAAATCAATAGAATATGATTTTCACACGGATCGAATACTACAATATATATTAATTGCAAACCATTTGACTTCTTCTGGTGTCTTTAAGATACCACTTCAGAAATACGACGGTTTACCTTGGAAAGTGTCATCATAATATTCGGTCGAAACGCAACAGCTTGATATCAATTGCTTTTAAATTGCAAATGTGCCATGAGGACATACAAATATTGGATAATAATTCGCTTTTCAGAAGGACGGGTTTCGAATTCGAACCCGACCTCCCCTGTGTGCGCCACTGCACAAGACGTAGCCTGCCGCCACATCAGTCACAATTCGACTAATGATCTGGCCTAATTGCCTGTAACGAACGATGGCCAAAACGAGTGTGTCGTCATAAACCATACGTATGAGTTGCGTGTGTGTCATGGCCTCCGCAGGGAAGCCCTGAGACTGGCTCACAGTGAGACAGGGGAGGATGAGTCAATGCAGAAATGCAGATATACATTTTCGAATCTGCGAAACCCGTTAAAAGTAAGAAACAGGGTTCTCTCGCGCCAATGGCTGTATACAGTGGTGGCCCTACGAACGGGGGGGGGGCCGGGCGAGACTTACCGGGGGCCCCCTATAAGTATCTAACCGTAACTTCTGGGGGGCTCCGCCCCCCAGACCCCCTTTTCGCATCTCTCACCACGTCAAGATGGGGCCATATCTATTATTGCATGTGTGCACTGTGCAAGGATAGACTGCACCAAAACTAAGTAATTCTACCGCACGCAGAGACGTGATGATAATCGGGATACGGGGCTTTTCGAACAAATGCAGAGATTTGATGATGATTGACACATCTGTACGGAATCCTATTCTTGCTTGGTACACGGATTTCCACGTTTATTCGCTATTATCCTGGAAAAAAGCGCATAAACCAAAGAGGGGGGCCCTTCGACCAGGGGGGCCCGGGCGACCGCCCACCTCGCCCACCCCAAAAGCCACCACTGGCTGTATAACTATATTTCTAACTAATCGAGATCTACCGGAGGTCAGATACAAAGTAGGGACTGATTCTGCTTGTTGAACTATACTGACATTTTTGACTTCCACTCGTGAGTATGACCCAAATACTGATTATCACATAAATCGCCTGTATGAATTTAATCTGTAATTTATTTTTCACCAAAAACAAGTAAAATTAATTTTGACTTGTCCGTATGCCGGTATGCGTAAAAGGACATTTACCGCAAATATATCAAACGGATCAAATTTACTGGTATAATTTGGGTAACTTTACGAATGTTTTCAAGAGTATCTTTTTGGCANATCTTAAAAATCGCTACTTAATTCGTGGTAACTGAGTAGAAATTTATGACATTACTACCTCTGTTACTTGAGTAGCAATGCTTACTGCTTCGACCACTTTGATTTCTAGACCTACTCTGTTGCCGCTGCTCTACTTCTACGCCCCCATCGATACCACAACGAACATGTTCTCCAATACAGAATTGAAGTGGTGCACCGCGCCCATCTCTTATCACTTGTGTATAAAGTGATTTCATGTAATAACAATATTCTTCGTGATAAATAGTATCGTCTCTATCACGGATGAAAGTNCGCAATTCGTGGAAAATGGAAATCAGTGATAGAGATTACAGGGAGCTAATTACAAATGTGGGTATAAGCAGTGGTTGGATAGAAATCACCCCGTTCTATGACAGAAGTCAAATTTCCCAGTCGGTTCCGTTACAAAAGTGATTGACGGTAACCAGTAATGCCCACAGTCCCACATATTCGCTTATATCACGAATGAGATACGAGAGACGGTTCTATAAAGAACTGGTGCGAACTAGCTGAATCCGCCTACTGGATATAAACCTATGTGTAACCAGTTACTATATTACTGAAGTAGTCACTATATAGGTAAAAGAAGTATAGTGCTTCGTAAATCAAACCACTGATAAGTACTATGTAATGAGACATTCGAGACACTTGATTGAGTCAAAATTTTACGATCGTCATCGAAACAGGCAATAGCGATACGCTAAAGGAACCATTGTAACTATTCGAGGAGGGTGGGGGAATTTCGTAATTGAAAATGCGTCATCATGTGCTCGTAATTCAATATCGAGATGTCCCCTGCTACGTACATAATATCCATCTATCTACGGACTGTATAGATTTGTGTCGATGGCCGAACAGCAAAAAATGGCACTCCAAGTAAAATCCGCAACCATAAACTGCTTCTGGCTCACTTGACATAGCACGCAATAGCTACCCATATACTCCACGTAGGCTAAATACTTTTGGTTTTGAAAGCTAAGAAGTCAAAATTTGGAAGGCCGCACTACTACAAGCAACACACAGCGTCAATGTATGTGACACGCAATCTCTGTCCTCCACCCAATAATCAAAAAGTTACAAATCATTTCGTTTCTACTATGGAATTTGACAACCCGATCCATTCGCAGCAGGGTTATCTATAGAACAGTTTTATCTATATCCCTGCATCACAGGCTCATCAAGTTGTTTTCGACACCGTATAATCGCCCCGATAAGAAAGTTTAATAATACGAGCTCTTTGGACGAGCTGGTCTAGCAATTCGTCTCCGAAAAGACGTTTCACGCGTCATGCTGCGGGTAGAAGCGCGTCTAAATGCTTTAGAATCATGCAACCGCCGCGGCATATTCGGCGCGCAGCACCACGGAAATAGCATTTGTCGCCAGTTAGCATACGTATAAATAAGACAAAAAACATTTAGCCAAACGTTGAGGTTGTACAAAACACTGAAAGCAAACATTGGTATCTCGGTCGGAATAAATATGCTTAGGATTCCGCCGACAACATCAGTGGTGATCCCAACTGTGGCACCACGAAAAACGCGCTTAATGCATTCCATAAGTTTATCGCGTTTTCTCTTCCTTTTTGCAGTACCAGTAGTACTGAGTGAACCAGTGCTCGTGACACTTTCTTTTTGTGATCTGCATTTCTTCGTGCTATGAACCATTTGTTTTTTCCTGTGCATCAAGAGCGGATATAAAAATAGAGATGACAGCAGAACCTGTATGGTTACAGTGCTGGCTACTAGAACTCCAAATGGAATGTGTGTGGCTAAATTAACGGTGGTAGGCATACAAACTCCGTCAACTGATTCGTAATCTCTCCATAGCATGAAAAGAGCCAAGACTACGCTGAGAGTTACTGGCATAATCGCGTATGCCGCATAACTTACCGCCTTCAGGGTTTTTGAACGAAGTGGTTTCAAAACGGGGTTGGAATAGAACGTGAGTTGACGTAGCCATAAAAATACGTGACAGCAGTGAAGGCTAATTGCTGTCGTGGCGACCATTGCCTTCGTTAGATAATCACAGACAGGGTCTTCTAAGTCCCCCATCAATAGCAGACACTGTTCCACTGCACTTCTGAGTGTTACGATAACCACACAGGCTAGGATAGTCCGGAGCAACCAAGCTCCACGATCTCTCTCTTTCCGTCTTTGAATTGATACAGCATTCGTCGGATATTCTTGAAGGTCCATGGATGTACTGTGTGCTGTGGTGTGTATGAGATTGCTGTTGCTTTTGTTGCTTTCAACGCTCATCTGCTCTATATAGAGTACCTTTGGTGTAGGGTTATCCTCGGGTGTATTTAAACGAGATTCTGTCGTGTTAACGATTTGTTGACTATTGTCGGGGTCGACGTTGCTGGACTTGCTGCGGAAAATGTACTTCCTGTGACTTTTGTCTCTCCTCGACACTCTCCTTACTCTTTGTTTTCTCATATGCAACACGAGGACAACGACAACATATAATGAGAATAAGGTAAGCGTAGCAGATGTAGTTTCACAAATAATCCATATCGGTTGCAGTATTCCTGTCGTAGTCTGATTACTACTCTTTTCATGAATTGTTGCATTCTCAAGCGATTCACTTCCATTCATTCCCGTTTCGAGTCCCATATATCAAAATCCCTACTCATCAGACCAAATGAAGATGCGGCTACTCATTTGGTAGAACATCAGCTCTGTGCAATGGAATTGAAGAGGTGGCGATTTGAGCATAAAATATTCATTTAGGTAACTCATGTGACGTAAAGCATAATTTACATAACTACGTAGAATTTATATATAACTAATGTATACGTAATGTAGCTGCGTAACAGTGTCCCGCTAAAACGGGTGAATGATCACAACTATATCTTCTAAGAGTTAGTTACGAATTACAACTGCAACCCTATACTATATTTGGAGAAATTCGACCTCATTAGGTATATAGTCTTGATGCATATGCAATGAAAACTGGGTTGAACGTATTGCATATTTTTCTTCGAGTTCATGACATAATATCGTATATTTGAAACTTGTTATTCAAATGGGATATAACTATACGCTAGTTTCGACTGAACCGCTTCCTTCTCTTACAAAAATCATAACACCGTCCTACGCAGTCAAGAAATGCGGGGGTTTCTCTATGTCAAACGATGACGCTTACGCGTGAAAACACGGTGTATCTGATTTTCGTTTCCTGCTTAGGGCTATACGAAGTTCGGATTGGTGGAGCGATAATGTCAACACCTGAATCTTTTTGGCATTGGCAATCGCAACACCTACAGGAACTCGAAGAAAAATAGTTGCTGTTGCTACTGCTACATATCAACATAAACCACTAGTATCGAACAATTATACAAATGCATTAAATCGCCCAAGTAGTGGAGCATCATAGCTAAACCGAAACCGCATTTTTGCGGTTCTGTGGGGTGGATATGTAGCCTATTGTGAGACAGGTTGGCATATCAAATGTAGACGTATTCGCGCAATTGTATAGGCCTACCTATCCTACGCGGCACACACATTCTCACGCCAGACATTTTAAGTAATCGAGCAAATTGATTGATAGGACTTGAAAAATAGGATCCGAATCCACTTTGCGTGAGTTTTCTGAACATGTTCGACTAGGGCAGGGGTTCCCAAACTAGGGGTCGCGTCCCCAATGAGGTTGTTTGCCAATTCTTTGGGGTCGCGAAAGCGAACATTAAATATCAATAACAATTACAAGAATGTCAATTAAACGGATGCTATTATTGGAGGCTCATTTCTGAAGATTTTAGTTTATTTTTCAACATAAAAGGTAAAAACTTTCTCGGATGACTGCGAACTACACTATCTGATCGGTCGAAGTGTAGTTTTAAAGAGCCGCTTACTATAAAGTATGGTTAGTGTCTGGCCATCTCGCCATCACTATGTCGGTAGCATTGAAATCAATAGGACGGTATTTCTTCTTGCTATCCACGTACTACTTGACTTTCGATTGGATATAGATAGAAATCGTTCCAAAGTAACTAAATACGTTGCTACAGCGATAATGGTTGGAAGTTGACGAGTTCATAAATGCTATTACTGCGCACATCGTCACTTCTTTCCACATTGGTTGCGAGTAGGTTTTGGTGAAGATGCAGACCATTTTTAGTAATCAGCACACCAAATTGAGAGAGAGGTCGCGACCATAAAAAGCTTGGGAAGCCCTCGACTAGGGTGACCAAGCACTGTATCATTGCGATCAACTTAACTGTAATCGACCATTTAGTCACATGAAGAGATGTCAGAATGCTCTACAAATGGATTTGTAAAATTTTGTTTTCACTCGAAGATGCATGAGCGGCAATATCAGGTAAGGTTTATCTCCTGCGTTGAAAATAAGAACTCGATAATAATAGTCCACCATTTACTTCAGTGGTTCTCAACCGGGGGTCCGCAAAGCATTTTCGGGGGGTACGCGAAGCCTCAAAATAGTTGGTAAGCTAATTTGTATTGTTTTTAATTTTGGAAAGTCACGAGGCAATTTAGCTTTATTACTAGTAAAACTCCAGAGCTCACATCAACAGAATGACAGTCTGAGATGAAATATCCTACTGTGCAGACTCATTTTAATTGCTAAATCGCCAATAGCCTGCGGACACAAACATTTTCCTGTTTAGAGATATTTTGATGGGGATTGTGTAAAAGTTGGGTGAGTAAGGTCAATCACGGTTACTTCAAAATGTTTACAAAAATCCATTTTCTCCTGTGATATATATAACCATTTTCCACATTAACTTCAAGATAAGCTGCTATAGATAGAAATGACCAGGCTTGACGTTGAGTGTTCATCAAAGAAAAAATGATAGTCAATATTGGTTCCATATATGTTGCGATCATACCCAAATGTGCAGTCGGAAGCGTTACGCATTATTATTACATTCGCCACCACCTATATTTGTTGAAATTGATTTTCGGCACTCAATAGTATCCCATCGAAGGCGGGGACTTTCAAGACACCACCACGTATTTAAAGAAATGCAGTTGCAGAATTAGCTGTGAAGTGATGGAAGTCAACTCAATTTCCACCCGGATTGCATGATCTTATTTTCAAAACAAATCATTTTGTTGCTGTTTATCTCTAAGCCTACACTTATTATTTGTATATGACAGACGACGATTGCACGATAATTGGGCTAAGTTTGAATTAAAACTTTGTGTGGGGTCCGCGGGGGTCCGTGACGGTTCGAAAGGGGTCAGCGAAGACAAAAAGGTCGAGAACCGCTGATTTACTTTTTCTTTCGTCAAACGACTCTTACGATGATTTAGTCATCATATTCTTTCCCAGAATAATTATATAATAATGATAATAATATAATTACTTGATACATAAATAGAATGATGCTACAAGAAGAGCTGTTATTAGATTGTATTCCAAGTTCTTTAGCTATATGAAATTCAAACGATAATGTCAAATACTTGACTAAGGCCTCGCGAACGTACTAGTTATATTTTGACTTGACCAGCATTTTTCTCAAATCAAATCTATGAAGTGACCGGCCGCATGGTATTATTATAACATATATATGCAATCCGACAACCTGAAGTTTAGGTTTTTCCAATTGCATAGCAAGTTTATTTAAATGTTGGTCAAAGACGAATCTAAAAAGCAGAGGCGTCGCCGGTCGCAATTGACGTGTTTGCCACCTCCGTTGTAATAGAATAGGCCGTTATATAGATAATAATCCAGTTTTCCTTAAAACTCACGTATAGTATCTGAAATATGCCAGTTGTTCGGAAATTATAACATTATCGGTGGTTCCTATAACCTTTATTAACCTAGGGAGCATTTACGGTAATCTTCAAGCCTTCGGGAACCCTAAATTTTAGCTGATTCAAAAATTTCAATCTAGCACAATACACATTTAACTACAGTATATATTAGTCGTGCACAAACTGATTAACATATGATTTCCACAGACAACAAAAACATTGTAATGAATATTTGTTGAAAATCCGCGTGACATCTGCTGTTCTCTTTCAGATACCAGTCCAGAAATGCGGGGTTTCGAATTGGAAGGTGCTGTCGTCGTAATGTTTCGTCGAAATGCAACAGCGTGACACCATTTAATTAATTCCAAACCAGCTTATAAATATTGGAGGTAGAATTGGCATTTCAGAAGAACGGGGTGTCGATTTCGATCCCCGACATCCGTTGCGTACTCCACTACACACGACGTACGACCGCAACAGTTGCAACACAATTCGGCTACTGATCAGTGATCATATGTATGAGTTGAGTGTGTGCGTCTTGACCTCTGGACCCCTGCGACTGGCTCAGTTCCCAGTAATACCGGTTAAGGACCTCTGCATTAGATATATATTTACAAGTGCGAAGTCCTATTTCATTCAACGCGGCCGTATCAGGCATCAGTGGCCTATACTTCGGCCTTCATTGTGGTAGGTCACAGTGAAATGCAGTATAGTACGGCCCTGTTTGTGTCACATTGTGAATCCCGGCATTGTCTCAAATGTCGAGAGCAGTGCTATAATATTCGTGCAACCATATTCTTGCACAGACACATCACTAGATCGCCTTGTCATCACGCTACATAACACCGACGATCCATCAAGACGCGACATACGTCATGGGAATAATGATTCATTTTACAGTATTCTTATGCAATGCGTATGTGGTCTTATATAATACGCAAAATATCTCATTCACCTGAGCTTATGGTTTCAATATACTACGACTTTGTGGTAGATAGATAAAATCCACGCTACATAACTACTATTGCCATATTTTCCTTGTCGTTGCAGGTTGCAGCACAATTCTTGTGTTTTGAATCAATGAAATTTCTAATGAAAGCGATCCTGTTTCAGAACCGTAGTCCAGATTTTTTGTTATTGTTTTCTTTATCGGACTGTATGTGCATTATCCGGATGACATAACACGGCGTTTAGTATTTACTACAAAACATTCAACGTTCCTCACCATTACACATCTGCACGGTGTGAAGTACGCATGCACGTGACATCACGGATACAGAGAGCGGCAGAGAGTAAAAACTCGCGTGGTCAGCCGAGTCAACTCGCGTGCGAGAGATGTAGCTCACGCGAATGCGAAGAAGGCATCACGCGCACTCGTGAATTATGCGTGCTAGTGCGATGCTATTTCAATGTAAGTTCGTTCGTCATTATTGAGGCGTACAATATTATCTTTATGTAACATCCAACTAAGCACCAAGGCAGGGTGTTGAATTTAGAAAGTTGTGACTTAATTTTGCCATTAGCCGAATGCTTGTCGAACGGGAGGTCAGTCATCAAAGCTCAGGGTTAGCACGTGCAAGTCTGTTTCGTCCCGTGACTCACGGCTATATCTCACGTACCGCATATGCTATTTAGCCCGTTAATATGGCTAGCTGCTGTAGTTCGTCTGGTGTTATGCCACCACTCCACTGTCCGTAGAAATTCGTATGTATTCTCCATTTTAGTTAAATTGTTGATATCACACATGCCTGCCTAAGCCCATACAGTGTCTGCACTAGTCTAGATCATTGGTGAGTGTCGATCCATAATATCCAGTATATATCAGTTGCTGCGGTATACAAGCAATGTTATTGGCCATTTGTAGTGTGATCAATTCTGATTAAGCTTCTAGGCGTTACAGGAGATTACACCTTGCCATCAACAAATAATCTCTCTAAAACTAACTATCATAGCAAAGTTTGAGATGTGTTTTATTCACCTATAGAACTCTATCATTGGATTGTCTTCACTCAACAGGATATATAGTAATTAAGCAATGGGCTAACAACATTCAGTTGGACAATATCATGAACAATTTGCAAATTGAAGGAGTTGGTGGCCGAATTTATCATAGATCTCTGTCAGATGGAGGCGAAGTTTTTGAGAGAAATATCAATGCATCGAAAAATATACACAGTCAAAGGCAGTTCATGTAAGTTTTCTGCTATAATATATTTGCATGAATCAGATGAGACCATACACCATATTCACATTTAGTGACATAGCTATGTAGCCTATTCAGAACGATCAACCCTATGCTTTGATTAGAGTATGAGCTGTTAGCCAATGTAAATATGACGACCAGATGCAGCAATTTAATTGATACAGTTTTGTGCTGTATGATATAATTACATGTCTGTGTGGACTTTCTTTTGATGCATTGTAATTATGAGAGTGTCCCAACGAAGAGCTTATTGATTGCATATTATTCGTATGTTTCTTAATGCGCCTTATGACCATAAAGGTTTTTGTAACCTTCCATGCATGGTAGCTTGGTATGGATTTTTATTCAATTGGCTTTCTATCACATCCATGGGTAGGCAGTTGGAAGTTTGTTATTCATGACCTACAAATGCTTGTTCTAATAACATTGAATGTAATGAAATGTGCTACACGTAAATTATTTTATCAGCTGGTAATGAAATTTAATTGAAATAAGTACCGCATGTCTCATAGAATCATGAACATGAATTTTGCCAATTGAACTCGGTATCACCTAGCTCAGCTCATTACTAGATTTATAGATGTGTCTATGTGTTTAATAACAGACTCTTTCATGAAAAGACACGATAGCCTATAATCAGAAATGAAAGGTTTAAAACAGCGTAATATACCCTGGACATCAGCAGAATGACAATTGTTGTTAATAAAATTGATGCATCCAACTCACAGACACAACTACATTGGCAAGCATTTAATTTTGTGAAGGCTTCTGTAGTCTATATGGGCCATCGGTGGTGTCATTGTAAAATCCAGATTGCCATCTGTAGTTACATCAAGATTGGCATCGTGATGTGTAGTCTTAATGTTAGTATTGGTGGCGTTGTTCTATAGGCCTATCAGGTATGATGAAGGCACATGTAATTATAACCATGCTGGCACATCAGCACGTGCCAAGGTCGTGAAATTATGGCTTCTTATAATTGACATATACGAGTATCGAGAATAGTGATCTCATTGGACATGAATCTGGTTTTAAGCATTTGTGTGTTCAGTACATTGATTTTGGCATGTAGCCTCCTTGCTGTAATTTTAGAAAACAGAAAGTTCTTGCCTGTCTTCTAATATAATCAAAGATATAGTTAGTGCTTGCTCAGTGCTATCACAGTATTGGTTAGAACCCCATTAACCTTCATAAGGTCAATTGTACCCCACCGCGGATTTTGCAGATCTAATGATAAATGTCAGAGCTGTTAAAAACACGAATGTAGACCAGCGGCTCCTCTGACTCGCACACCAAGATATTAAGTGATTTCATTTCTTCCCTTCCTTAGTCACTTGCGATGACGTAATATGAGCCATGAGGTCAATCCAGATGCATTCTAGTCCTATGTACCTGACAACTAATTCCAGCTATTAATTTATGCAGTCACATCAACACCTTGAATCGGCTTGTAATTTGACACAAATATTTTGCATTAGATGTTATGATAGATTACTTGGTGATTATGGCAATCAACCATAGCTTGGATATGTCACCGAAATATAATGGTTGCATTAAGATTTTAATGAATCCAGGTATGTCGAGGAGTCAATCATATCTATCTGGTATGTAAATGCTTTGTCAATGTTTGATATACGTACTACATTGCCACTATATCTTTATTTACCATGCTGCAAAGCCTTGCTATGGTTCCCAGCTCCTTGTCCTGCAACAGTGCAAAATTCTGAATTCAACATACCGTATGCAAAGTATACTCCCAAAAGAATACAAAAATGCCTGTCATGCCTATAATGTTATTGACGTCATTTCTAGGCAGGTGCTGATTGTTTATATTGTGCGATATTTTTCTCACCATTGCGAGATAAAGATTGATTGATAATAATATGCACTATTTCGGAAGGCTGAGAAAAGTTCTTCTGAAAGCCTTGAGAGGGCAAGGTGACATAACATTCTTATTGTGACATAGGTAAGCTCCTAAGACTTGAATAAATTCGAGTAGGTGGCCTGTAGACTCCCTCTATCACGTCCATCTACACTACAGCTATCATACTGTCATTCATGAATATTGACCTGCATATTTAATACAAAAAATACGGTGTCGATTAGGCATGTACAAATCCAGCCAGCAGAGACCCAGACAATTTTGTATTGCAGTCACTGACACATCACAATGAGAACTTTTTGAGTTATGCGTGACTACTCCAAATATTTCCTGCTGTTAGCATATGAAAAAATGTGATACTACTTACAACATAAAATAAGATTTTAAAGAATTGATGTTTCATTCCTGTGTGTAAAATAAGTAGTGTTCAGATTGCTGGAAACTGATATTCATTTTAGCGTGCCATCCGGTCACAAGGGCTATCATGGTGTGCCACCATGGATCACAAATACGAAACAAACAGCCACTTCACCTGGCATGTTTCAGCAAAGACTACCCGCACCGGCTCTTGTGAAACCAGTTTCGCCATCAGGATACCAAGCGGACACCTTCCAGGTAAGCTGGACCAACCTTTGAAATATTAAATTTTGTTCGTATTATGTGAATTATTTTGTTGTATTGTACCAGGCAGTAACTTTGTGTTTATTCTTATGCAAAGCCTTATTGCTGAGGGAACGGGTTATTTGGTACAATAGTGGCAGGTCGTGCGTTTGGTAAAATGTCAGGCATTACAGCTTAGCGGAATAATACTTTGGAAATCTGCCATGTCTTGCTGGTAGTAACAACATGGCGGCTGAGTCGCAAACAAAGCCTTGTGACCTTGCGTTATATTTTTGACAGTCGTAAATACTGCTTGTTGCTGTTTTCTGGTCATGTTCGTGCTCAATTTATCTCTCGCTAGCAATAGGCAGTTAGTTATAACATATAACCAACTCTGATTTCAGTGATTAGCTGAACGCGGTGGATGTTCTTCGTCCGCGTTATTATGTGCGCAAGCGACTCGCGTATCGTCGCCCTCGCGCACAATGCCTACCGTGATTTCAGTCACGTGACGTCGATGAACGAGCGTGCACTTTGTACAAACCTATTATTATCGGCATTTTACTGAGAGTTCTCCCTTTCTGATTGATGGCTTGAGCTGAGTTTGGCCAGTTTGCAAAATGATCCCGCATCCGGTTTGTAATGGAGTCTGGGTTGCAATGCTGACGCGCAGCCATCATTCCATTGATACGTCATACACGTGCAGCGCTGTTCTCGTGGCTAACCAATGTTGCTTTCACGTGCTGGTTATTCATGTTTTGTTTTACAAGTGCGCTTGATTTTTAAATGGCTGTTGGTGGGCTTCAACTATTTTAATGACTAACCCAAGTGTATATACGCCAACCGAGTTTATGATCAATCCGCAAACTCAACTTCGTAGTTGCCGAGACACTTTTCGTAGTCTAGGAAATTCATGCAGATCGATCTGCACGAGTGCATTTTACGGAAATTGATGGGCAACACTCTGGATAGTCATTGAAACGTATTTATCAAACATCCAATTGAATAATATATTCATGTCGAAATGAACCGAATAATTTCGGCTGGCGTCAGAGGCAGTCGTTAGCAACCAGCAGAGAATTGGAAATAACATCGTTGATGAATATGATCATGATGGTTAGGTGTTGACATTCGGTCATAACCCTCGGTACAACCGAAAAAAATCTGGAATTTGCAGGCTCAAAAACGCACTCGTATTCAGGTATGACCCTCGTTGGCTAATTCTGANACAACGGTCCGAAGTGGAAGGCTGGTCTAAAGAGTGTTTGAAGCTTGAATTTGATCTGTAACCTGTTCGTGGCGATGCCAGTCGGTGCATTTAAAATTCCTTTTTGCGATATCGCGCAGAGGTACAGTTATTTTGAAACATAAATTGCCTTGCATGACAGTTATCACATTGGAGAAGCAGTTTTTCTGGTACATCGAGTGAAACCGGGCAATTTCAATCGTCTTCAATCAAAAATAGACCTNGTACTTCTTTGATTCGTAACTAGAAGGCGGTGAGCGCCCGCGGCGAGACAGCGTGCGCGCCTAACCTGTCGATACCGAGTCGCTCGTGAGCGCTCCTCACGTGACGCGTGCGGGATAACACTCGCGAGGTTTGATTGCCGGATGTAGCAATCAGAGTTGCGCGCCGCGTAATTTGCGGCGTTTGAACGTCCTTTGCAGGTGCGTACGCTTTTGGTGACCGATCGCGCCTTACGCCGGTGTTTAGCGAGAGTGTTTCCACTTCTGCAGATTACGCTCGGTTAGTTCGCAAGCCGATATTAGTGAATACATACTCGTCTGCGGTGGAGATTACCGGCCACGATTTGACATCGACTTCGCCTACCGACACATGACACTTCATGTTCATCGCTTTCCTTTTCATGTTATCTAAATATTGTTACTTTTTGAGTGTGCAATTGTGCAATCCCCTAATCTACATATCTGGGTCAAGGTAAGCGTTTAGACCTCCTTTTTTTATCGTTTTATCGCAACTTGTGTTGTTTTGAAAAAGATGGAATTGTTAAGATACTGAACTGAACAATGATTTGACTGGCGTCTCTTCGACGGATGATCTCTGTATCGCAGTCCATTTCGTTCACCCGGGCTTGGTGTTACGCTCATTGACTAGATCGAACATTATACATATATTACAAACTTCCAATTAGAATGCAATGTATTAAATCTTGAACAGCTGAATTTCCACAATACAGCGGGCACTATACGATCACAATCCAAACGGCAGATAAACGAGAGATCACATCACACAGGGAATATAATACAAAGCTAGGCACGCTAGGCAGGGCATGGTATGGTATGATATGGTATGGAAGTATGGTATGGTATGGAACGAAATTTCGGTATTGAATATGGAAGAGTGCAAGTATGGTATGGTATGGAAATTTCCCAAGTATGGTATGGAATGTGTTTTCCGTACTTCCATATACTTTTCCATACTTTGACAGTTATGCCAGAACCATGACAATAATCCTACTTTCCATTTGTCAAATTGATTGCATACCACATATAATCGCTCACTGTCCACTGTCCTTGTTCATATCTCAAATTGTGATTCATGACTCACCCATGCCGGTCGACATCTATTTGAAGACAGCAAAGTTTCGCGCCGCGCATATGAATGAAAATAATATTATTGATATTTATTCTGATTTAAATATCATAAAATATGAATGATATTCGACCGATGTCGCGTTACAATTGCATTTTGCTTATCGTAACTTCCACTACGTAAATAACCAATGTAGTTCTAAAATCGTAGACTCTTAGAATGTAGAAATTACATCAATATTTTTATCAATTTGTTGAACTTGGAAATAATTTTCTGCGCTGTGGGAGGATGATCATCGCGCAATATCTATTTGAAAGAACCATCATTGTAATTCAAAAATATGTAGCTTGTCTTGAAGCGACGTTACGATATGCAGGCCTGTAGCACGCATTGTAACTTCATGAAATCTGCTTATTTCTGATATAATGGACAGCGGACACCCTGATGTTGGCTAATGAAGCTAACGAGTGTCACCCACAGATTGACGGAGAAAATAGACATTTGATTAGCTGTCGCAAAATGATTGTAGTGATGTAAAATTTATTTAAAGATATATCCCAATGAAGGTGTTCCAACCGATGGGGAATACCCCAATTGTGGGGAATTTAGGGCCTTCTGGTTGGGAATAGACTCACTTGGAAAACAAATTCTTTATATTAATAACTTCTTTTATTAAACGTCTGTATGGAATGCCGATCGTATATATCTCCAACATTTCTTCGCTCATTTGCAATTCCGCAATCCGTATTATCAGTGCCTCGAATTAGCGAGAATCGATTGGACAGCGACACGAGATCTCCCTCATATAGGCTGTTATTCATTAGTATGCGCAATGGTGTGATTGAAATCACCTGATTCGTTAAAATAAAAGTTCATATGTAGGCTATATGAATATGTACTCACGGGAGATCGTGGAATCACTTGATAGCCTGGCCGGACTCGTTACTGATGAAATGACATATATTTCTTACTACTCCAGTTATAGTAGCGTGCGAAAGTGTAGGGTAGGTTATGGTGGCTTATATCTACCGCACGCATAAGTTCGTCAACACCAGGAAGTTTATCTGACCCATGCAATATATTCAGCATTTACGCATGTAAATTGATGCTACCTAGGTACATTTGGAAAAATTTCAAACCCTTCCTATTTTCTGTCAGTTTACCTCACATATCCATTTTACGAAGGCGCTACATTGCGTGTAAGGTTACCAGTTCACTGCTCATTAATTTTATTGCGTGCTGTTCGATTCTGGGGGTCTTAACTTTCACCAATAGCAAGTCTTTACAAAATAAAGTCATATCAAAGTTTATAAAGTGTATGAAGGTTGGAAACGTATCTTATAATTTGACAATATCTTTGTTTTATGTAATTCCGTAGATGAGGTCATGCTAGCAGTGTATTACCACACGAGATTGACATGTCGTGCGATTCTGTTGTGATTTCCAAATAATCCCGTATGTATAGGCCTACATTTTACGTTCCGACGTCGCTGACGACATATGATATAAAGAAACTGGGGATATCATTGGTGCATCAGGGCTGTTTAAATGGATAATCTAATCCAAAATAATTAGAATATATACGCCGGAACATTTCCACACATCAAAATTAGAATATCACTTGAGAGGTTGGTCAAGTTGCGAAAGTATGGAAAAAGTATCAAATATGGTATGGAAGAATGTTGGTATGGTATGGAAAATTGTCAAGTATGGTATGGAACAATTGAGTGGGTATGGAGTATGGAATTTTCTCATTCCATTCCATACCATACCATGCCCTGACGCTAGGCCAACAGTGATTGGTACTAATGACTAGTCCTATACAAATAAAAGAGTCAATCGATATCAATGTAAATGCACGAACATAACACTTGAGACTGGACTCGTATAGGATGAAGCAAGGGACATCCATGGGTGTTCTTCTATCATGGAGAGTGATTCGTCAACCCGAATGGGGACCACCGCATATCCGCGTTTCCGGTTCACAACGCGCGTGCATAGATTGCAATGGCATGCACGCGGAATGCAAGTGTTCGCTCGACAGCCGCGCGTTTCGCAGCCAGGGGTGCTAGTCTCGTGCACTCACTCACACGCAAACACAGAGCCGATAAGCCTTTCGAATCGACGCGTGTTTTTGAGCACTTGCGTCGGCCGTGGACAAAAATCGAGGCTTGCGCGTCTGTTGCGCTACCCTCGGGCTGCTGGCGTGGAAGAAGGAATTTTGTTTTTGTGCGCATTTCACGAAGCTTCGGGAGGCGTCGCCCGCTCGTGGCTTGTAACTACACACACGCGCGCGGAAAATGCGTTTGTAAATTGGAACGTTCGGTGGCGCTGTGCATTGTTGATTCGCGAACTTGAACCGTAAATTCGACATCGGTCTCGGCATGGAAATGGTTTAGTACGTTTGAAGACTGAAAATTTGTGACAACATCCCTAATCCTTTCTAAAGTAGCGCTTTTCTAGAAATTGACACCGCATGGTTAAATCTCTAGGTTCAAAACAAAACGTGGTGCGTTACCGCTAAGCATGCGCTGCGTTGCATGGTGCGTGTCTTTCTAAAGGTCACTGATCGATTTATCGATTCAGTCGGCACGCTCATTCAGCGGCTTTGATATGACCATTCTTCATGCAACGCGCGGCTGTTCGTTACGTCACGTTNNTCACACTGCGCTCATCTANCGACACGATTTTGAGGGATNNNNAGTAATGATGNNNACAAGTACGCTCATGCTCATATTGNNACGCCTTTATTGACACAACTCGTGACGTCACTCTGTGAANTTTATTTGCNATCTATTTAACNCTGTGGAGGCCGTGCGGTATATGTTCGCTGCAAACCCGGTGTGCTTGTGAATTGTCGCGTCAATGCTTGGAGGTTTGCTGGTAAAGTAGTTAACATTCTGTTATTGTGATATATCTTATGCGAGTTTAAGCACTTTCGCTTGAAGATTAGATCTGTTTCGGTGGAAACGCGACGATAGAGACTGAGTCATTGGATTAGCCTCTCAAGTTAATTATATTATAGCGTCGATGATATAATTCAAGACCAGCCACACTTCATGTAATCTGGAATCCGGGCTCTCGCGTAAACAGCAACAAGATGCACATTTCAACGCGATCGCGCACACTCAAGCTCTGGTCATTCGGAACTCATTCACGGAATCCGCTCTCTTCCTTGGATCGATTTCACGGCGGCGACTATTAGGGTAATTGTGCGGGACTGCAATATAATCGATCTTAATTTCTGGAAAGAGTTCAAAACCCAATTTTGAAACGCTTCATTTGAATGCCACTGATCTCGCTGCTGTGCATTTGTCGTGCCNNGTCGGCTATTTCCCTATAATTAGTGAAANGGTGGCGAAAAAGTGTGATTGGAAAATTCTTTNCGAAGCATGTGGAGGCCATCTGTATTCGACAGAACTACTTNTTTGTTGCTTAGCAACTGCACCTGAATNGGTTCTNGTCTGTGTTGTANTTCGAAGCTCTTCACATCCCGTCTTCANTCNTGTCACGTTGGTACAATATTATTGACGCAATCTGGAGTGACCTATTTTNGAANANACTACCCTTTCCACTCTTCAAATCAGCTTCAATGGCAACTGGTANTTCATGGTGTTCGGTCTACATNCCAAACTGTTAATAAGTGTTTGTAATAGTTATCATTCCATACTCNTGNCCATCTCGTGAATAACACTTNACATCTTGTATCACAACAAAGCTCCCATTCGGTGTGTCTTGATCNCATATTAAATTGCCATATTATAAGATGGGGCTGCGATACCAAGAACTTTCCTGATGAATAGGAAATGGTGGAAGATAATAATGTGAATTGATCGCATCGGATGACGGGTGCAATGGGCTTGGAAAGGGAGTTCACCTTTTTTGGTTCTTATCTTGGGGAGCTCGGTCGCACTGTGCAAGACTGGTTGAAGACCGACTGAATTGTATTAATTTTTTTAATTAACACTGAATTCTCCATCCGACTGGTGTTGACTTGAGAACAATTCCGATTGCGGCCGTAATTCAAAATAGCTCACGAGGGATTCTGCATTAGGGATTATTAAAGCTTATTTCATAAGCTTATGCTCGGCAGTATGCAATTTTCCCGGTTTCCTCAATTATTCCATTTTGCGAATATCACGGTATAATTTACTTTCGCGATGCTGTCAGATACAGCTGATTGCACCGTTTACCGAAAATTATGGATTTTCTGTTATCTGTTAAAATTGAGCTATAAACACTGTGAAGCCGAGCTTTTTTCAAGCCATAACCGCGGTGTGATGCCGGATTTACGTTCGCAATCCCGTGAAACACGACCGATTGCACCGTTTGCCGGATATGTGGAATTTCCTGCACATTGTTTAATCAAGTTATATGCACTGTGACCCCGACCTACTACCAGTTGCCACTCCATTTTCACCATGTAACGCATAAAAGCGGCGAGAATACGACAGCTGTGAATATAGGGAGTCTATCGCGGATTGTATATTAACTACCGACAGTAATCCGCAGACGTTAGCGACACTTGGCTTGCGTCAATTCGTGGGCAAATTGTTCATGAAAATAGCTCCGTAATTAACTAGAACCCGCGGTTTCAAGCCTCGTGGCACGTGCCAAACACATTACCACGAGCCGTTCTTAGAATAAGAATGTGTCACCTCATGATGAATATATATCGAGGCGTGCACTCGCTCGCGACTGGAAAATAGTGAAATTTAAAGTTATTGTATGGAAGGGGGTGAACTCGCATACGATCTATAATTACCGTTGGCCTTCAAATTGCAGTTACAGAGAAGTTATTTCCAGGGCCCGGATACGCGTTATGACGGCAACTCTCTCCTTTTCCCACGACGGAGAGATTCCTCTCTCTTTTTTATTTGACGTGGCACGCGCATTTCACGTGATCAACTCCGCGCTTTGAATAATTGCACGAATGCTCGGACTGTAAGTCGCCTGGCTGCAGTTACGGGCGGAACCATTTGTGAGCGGGCTCATAAAATCAATGATGACCTTCTCGTGCATGAGTTATGCACTTGTCGAGCCACTGGCCTTTGCGATAATGTAGAATCGTAACGAGCATCGGGAAAGATAGGTTATCATTCCCTGTTCATCAAATATTCATATTAATATCTTCTATTGTTTATGTTGCGATGAATTCGAAGGCGCTTTGGCTAGTCAAGGGCGTGCACCCGTGCAATGATGCAAGCAGCACGACCGCATTCCACCATACTGCCGCCTGCGGCGGCCAGGATTGGCGCTTGTCGATTATCGTGCATGTACTCTTTCTTTCTTCACCTTCAAAGCATTCGCTGAAATTAGCATGTTGTGCAAGTGCCGTACGGGTGTATGCCATTGGCGTACACGCATGGGCGTAACTCAACCATTAAATTTGACAAGGATTTTCATGCGTTAGATATATTATGACATAAGTAATGACATGACGTCACGATGTGCGTGGTTAACTCCTCGTGATTAAGAACTGTCTCCATGTGGTATCGGTTATGCATTGTGCAATTGTGGAATATGCATACATTATCGCAACTGTATGAATTTCAAAGTTCAATCATTGAGAACAATAGCAAAACGTCTGTCTATTTAGCGGAAATACAGATCAGCAAGGGTAGGGCAGGCACAGCAACATTTGCTGACGCCACAGCCTCGCTACAGTGCGAATCTGCGCTGCAATTTTCCGCAAACGCTCCGTGTCAACACAAAGCGATCCACGACGCGCGATTCGAGGTCTTCACCCGGAATAAAGCTTCACGAACTGCTAACTTATGATAGCATACCACGCATCAGGGGTGTAAAAGTAGTTATCGTTGGTACCGTACTCAAGTAGAAGTAGACGTCACGTCGTAAATTTACACTCAAGCACAAGTAGGACTAGCGATTTCCAAGTAAGCGAAAACTTAGTACTTAGGCCTAGTTTCACCTAAAATGCAGAAACTGTTAGGCAGAAGTGTAAGTATTCTAAAAACACAACCTCTTGAGTAAGTAGTGCAAGTATAGGCAAAAACTGCCTATATGTCTGATTAGAAGGCTGCTCCAAGTCGTTTCGATACGTTTCTATCTTTTCATCTTGCCGCGTTTTAAATTGACAATAAATGAACAAGCTCTTCGTTACTGACCAGTGACCACCTTTTCCGTCCATTCGCGATGCTG
>ATSW01004280.1:0-14468 GCA_000444245.1 Botryllus schlosseri
TTTGCCAACTCAAACTACTTTTTAAGTAGTTATGATTTTAGACTACTTCTACTTCTAATTGACAGTTTTCAGTTTTGTAGGCAAAAATAAGCGTAGAATACCTACTTACTTACTTGTGAACCACCACTTCTACTTCTACTTGAGTAGAAATTCCGGCGTTATTTCTACTTCTACTTGAGTAGCGACGGTGACTACTTTGACCACCTCTGCTGAACAGTAGATTTTCATATAGTCACCCGAGATTAGTTGAAACTAGAGAAACTTTTTGACGTTTATTCGAAGCTCCGCGTGACTTGATTTTCGCATCATCACTTTCCGCCTTCGTATCTCAGGCCAGATTGTTTGGATCCCACTTTTTGCGAGGTTGCATCCTTTGCAGGTTTTTATGTCGAGTTGTCAAGTAAATTCTGGAAAATAGGGTAAGCTCTTTGGAAATGATCCCCAAATAAAGGATCTGGTCGACTGCAAGCATCGCTACCTGTCTCATCCAGGAGAAACATATTTGCTTGCAGTCTTCATTTAAATTTAGCTGTTTGTGTCATTGTGTGTTCGTGTGAGGGGGTTAAAGTAATGTACTGTTATTTGGAGAAGGGACGCCAAAGAGGAAAGGTCAAGAAACACTGGCTTAATAAAGTATCCGGGGTTATAGAAGTATGACCGAAGTGACAGTTATGAAGTGTGCTGAATTTGACAATGTTCGTGCTGGGCTGCAGTGAACTCGAAATAATGTAAATGTGAAAGTAAGGGCTCGTCGAAACGAATTGTGACCATATCACAAACTGGATTTCATTCGCTGCCACAAAGTAAATCACCAGAACGATTAGGCATCACTTCGAGTTTATTGCACTGATATGAACTATCATAACGGTGGAACATGTGGCAGCAGTTGAATTAAATGCGGTTGGCCGTCCGAAAGCGTAGTGCTTCATGCGCAGTGCGCAAATGCCCGATGCTTACCGGATCTCGCGACACGACAAAGCGAGAGAATCGCGTCTGTCTGAGACAAAACGGCGCTCACTGACTCGCCAGACCGCGAGACGCGCGACACAGCGCCGATCAAATTTACAATTTTGAACTCTGTCGTGAGTTGTAGGCTAAGTCGTGGAAGGCAGCGAAGGACTTACTCTAGCTGATACGGCTCCATTCTGTTCTAATCGTTTGACTTCCATTTTCGTATATTAGATGCGGAATTTACCTTTGATTAGGCCAGTGGTTATCAACCTTTTTCAGACACGCCCCCCTTTATGATAGTGGCAAATTTCGCCCCCCCCCTTATCGTCATATCACAAAACCCAACCGAGATGCTAGCAACCCCAACAGATTGTTTGATGGCATGGAAGGTTATGACTGTTGATGAGAGAATTTAAAAATATTAAATTCCGTCTATGTATAGAGAAACACGCGTGAATTGGAGGTAAATCGCGCAGAGCGAGAAATTTTTTTTCAGTTGACCGCTCCTTCGCGCCCCCTTCAGATGCTTTCACGCGCTCCCCAGGTTGAGAACCACTGGATTAGGCTGTTTTCAATTCAAGTTATATGGCGGTATGATAGTTATTCAACACCAGCGACCCTGTCTGGTAAAAGTTCACGATCACGAAATATACAACAGGAAGTTGGATGCTCGGAGCAATAGGTAATTAAGAAAAAGAAGGTGTGATACTGATTTTGTCCACATAACAAAACGAATAAGAGAGAAGGAACACGAGCCTACCCATGTCACTGATAGGGTTGCATTTTAAACAAAAATCAATTAAAAACAAACATGTTTGAAACGAGGCCCTAATTCAAAACAGTTTTTTTTAAGCCATGACGTCACTGTGACGTCATAATGGATTGTCATTGACAATTGAAAATATAGGGTGTATATAGCTCCTTTGACGAAACATCTGTACTATATATAACTGTTGAGCCGAGTATTTTGAGGGTTCCAAGTTCTAACCATCCCCTATCAATATACGTCGGCTAAACCGGGTGGTAAATGTCCGTAGGCTCATAAAACATGTTTTTAGGAAAGTATTGACACAATTATGGCATAATTTTACAACTTGAAAAAAAGTTTTAAACAAAGTGTTGTAAAACACCGTTTGTTTTAAATGCAACCCTAGGATATGCCAGCCATTATGAAAGCACCGGTGGGCCAAGATATGTTTTGGCTACAATCGGATTGAGATTTTGTAAAGTGTTCGGCATATTCGACACCTTCACACGTATATTTATTGTATCACGCTGTCTCTTTGGTACAGCATTGTGAATCCGTGTCTTGACTTACAGTAATAAACTGAGTTTTAAGTTTGAGAGGTGCATTTTGGTTCTTTATTAAACTGACCCTGCCCACTGGTGAAAAACGATCGGTATGCATGTAGGAACTGAGTTGATGTGTCTTTAAAGATAATTAACAAAAACTTGTAGCGCCACGAGATGGTTGACAGGGCAAAATATACATACGCTACGACTATGTGGGCCAGTGTGCATCAGCATGTACCTGCCACGATCGAGGGCGCGACATATCGGCGAATTCCCTATTGTAGTCGTGTCGCAAAGCCAGTTTGCATCCGTTGCATTGCCTTTTCACATTCTTTGTGCACTGTTTGCACATTCTAATTGATGCGATATTAATAATTCAGCGTCAATCGCGATGCGTCCGATTGAACACCGTCTTTTGTCATTACGAAGCCATAGCCACAATGATAATGATCGTGAGCAGGAGCATATATGTATAGGCGAAATGCTAGCAATTTAATTTCCCAAATTTCACAAAGGCCTTCATAGGTGATAATTTATTCAGCACGGAGCAGCAACGATTTCATATTGTTAAGCTCTCCGCCTCTATATGCGATGCATAACTCGAGCTCGTTCGGCTAATTCTGAAACTTATACGGAATGCAGAGAAAATCTCCAACAGAAACTCGAATCTATTTACTATTGCCTCAGGATTCTAACCTGAATCCTTCCGTATGGACAAAGAGCACCACGCAGTCGGTCGTTCTTTCTTTCAAGCTGAAATCATTGGCACAAACAACGTCTCATTTTCTATTTGATTCCAACATTGGCAACGCGTACACTTAATTTCCTAACAAAATTTTCGATGTGATAGGGTGCGTTTCTCCTCGTGAAATCCAAAGATTCTTCCCTAAATGGGCCGTTATTTTTTCTTGAAATCGGGGAATGTGACGAGCGTCCCAGGTTTTCCACCTTAATATTCTGATTCGCTATCCATTGCGACACGCAGCACGCTCGCGTCGTCGGTTGAGGAGATATGCAAATGTACTCCTATCGAATATAGAAAATTCTGGGAAGAAATACGAAAATGAGCAAACAATATCATACGATACTTCAACATGCTACACTGGAGCATTCGACACTAAAACGCCTCCCAAAAGGACATCTCGCACCCTATACGTTAGGAATCGCTGTTGTTGGACGTTTGATATTCATTCGAGTGCCACGCCGCACGAAAAGCCATTGATAGCGGCTAATAATTTCATCAGATATGTATGGATGAACTGCAAATACCACAAACTATCGAGACACATACTCAGTTCAAGATCTGATCACAAACGCCATTCATTTAAGATAATGATCACACGGAGATTAGTGTACAACGTACCAAATACCCCGTCTGATCAGCGTGTTCCACAGTTTGTTAACTAATAGACGAATTCATCATAATCGTCGTATTAGCATGGGTCTCCTTCACAAAGACAACGAAGAACGATCGAACTTCGGGCAACAATAGGCGACATCTTGACAGGCTAGATTATGGCTTATAGCTCACGGATACGAATCATCGAATGGTCTTTATTACTTAGTTCAACGACTTTCGGCGTCTTCGAGTCTCCCCATTAACGTTTTATGAACGGAAAATTTGATAAAGGAAAGCCCTACTACAATTAACCCTGTCAAATATCCCCTATGCCATCGTTATGTTTACAATTCGCTGATAGCAACCGCAAGGCCTCCCAAACTTAAGCCGGTTATATCTCTTCTGCACATCAGGTATGCCCGTATCAACGCGCCACGATGTAGATTACTACGGGTGCAGTCACTGCCAATCTCATTTCATCAGTTGTTCAAAATACCCGTGGTACATGGCTTTCTGCTCTAAAATTAGATACGCAAAACGCTGAAAAATTGAGATGCATTGATTTGTTTAGACTTAGGGGGCTTTGTAAACATATATTGCATATTGATAATAATGTGACCGAGCAATCAGACCGCGATATAGCACTGTTATACCTTTCTCCGCCTGACGCAAAGTTGCGTCTTGAGGTTTCGACGATTTCTTTTCGCACTCTTTATAAAATACAATGTCATTTATCTGGGTTCAAGATCAATATTCGTCTGCTTAAAATAACTGCAGTGATGTTATATCTGATACTAAATTTATCAGTACAGTCATATGGCAGTCTGAGAATGAAAACTGCTGGGATGATCGGTGTGTTACATATCACGTGACTTCTTGATTCGCTTGCCGCATTCCGTCGGGTTTCGAGCGACAGTTACGGAAGATACCTATGCCTACTAAGGGAATAGGGAGCTGTATATCACACCGCGACAGCTGATATGAATCCAGATGTATACTCTAATCCTCAAACATGAAAAATCGCAAAAAGCAAGAGATTCTCGTAAATGCGCCGGGATCAAATTCATGATAATGGTGTTGACGCACCATCGTAACATTCGTAACTGCAACTGTTCTTTCCAGGATAGTCATTTCGTTTTATTTGTTCTAACGGTGGCTGGACATGACGTATGCACTGTCTCCGACTGTATTACAAAAGAAATTGGGAGATTTATCGGTATAATTGATACAATAATAATTTCTATAGAGACTATCACGCTAAAGTTAATGAGCTAGCATTCAGGTTTAGTCTCAATATAACGGTAGTTTAAACAAAGAAGGAGGGATCCTTCTGTACATTAGCTGGTCTTCCGATTATGGTTGCCCCTGTCTCATCGTGGTAGCGGGGTCGTCAGGTCAGCAAAGTTCAAACACCGTAGCCGGAACGCCTGGAGTATTACACGGCGATTCTGTAGTGATTAAAATTAATCAAAATCGTAAGCTCTCACGCCCCGTTTGCGTTATCTGCTCCGCATTCCGGTGATTACGGGCAATTAATCATGAATAGAATTTTCCATTGAGAAATGGCGGGTGTCTCCTCGCCCAACGCTCGCATTCTCCAGCCAGTCAGGTACATAAATATTAGCTTATTTGCGTCTTTTTGTTGGAGTCGCGATTGTGCAAATTGAGATTAGACCTGATGGAATAGCTTCTGGAATATATTTTTCTTCGCGCTCCGTGTAATTCGGTATGGATTCAAGTACGACTCCCCGTTTTAGAAGTAAGCAAATATTCGCGTCTTCTACGTTCAACTTTTCACCTCATCCCGGCCGTCCAATCAACGAATTGCGAGACACCGTTGATGGATCGCCTCATTCACGGGGCGCGCACGCAATCAGATCACTTTCAAATGAAGTCGCGCAAATTTGAACATGCTCTTAGTTTCATGAAATTTAGTATTTGCGTTCATTGGTGAAATGAATGAGATCGCTTTAATCACACAGAGTTTTCAACAGCAAACAATCTAACACCTAGCATACTACCGTTCGGTCTGATAACAATAAGATATTGCATATAGAAGCCTGCACTGTATTTCACCACTCCTCCTTTTGGTATACCTCGAATATCACTGATTAAAATATGATCCGTCAAACTGGCATTTACGAATGAACGCATTTGATTAGAGGTTATGTTGTCTTGTGCATGGAGCTTTCTAGCACTATTCATATACGATTATACGTATTATGTAATTTAAATCGTAGCTCTATAAAAGTAGAAATATTTAAGACACCAACTTAAATATTCTAACGAATATTTAGTTTTGTTTTGCATTAATATTGGCGACGGACAGAAAATGAAAGGAGGTAGTTTATTTTTGTCCTTGATGTTTTTGCGGCATATACACAGACTCATGAAATATACACACACGATGAGTGCATATGCATACCACGAGTGCATGATGTGCATATGCCGCTGTACAAGGGCTTTCCAAGTCTTGCACCACCTCCCCATGCTATCCCAGTAATGCATGAGCGTCAAGCAGGGAAGTCATGGATACCAGTGTTACTAATCAGGTCTTTGGTCTGAACCGGCCGCGGATCGAACCCACGACATACCGATCAATAAGTCGGACCCTTCACCATTACGCTATCTCGATCTACTAACAATTGCTAAACTTCTGTCATGGAATTGATATCCGCGGGTTAGATGCTCCTAGTACTAATTAATAGTAATGAAGCCTTACACGGAGCAACTTGAACAAAATGGACTTATACACTTTGAGATGTTATGCATTCTAGAACTAGCTACTTTGTAATATGTTGAACTTCATACTTTCCTCAGTGTGAGTACAATTTATTAAGTATTCCATTTGACAACAAAACTGATCATTGTGATCAAACTAATATTTCAAATTACGGATGATAACGACATTCGTTTAATTAAAACGTCATCATAAATGTCGTGAGACCCACTTACACACATAAGGGCACTCGGATCACCGTCTCAACAACTTTGTTTGAAAACCGAATAGGGTTGATTGCGTACGCGTAAGTCGCCGTTTGTATGGTAATGAATAGATCAATTAAGCACTTGAGCGTGATAGGGCATTAATATCGGGATATATCGGGACATGTGAAATTCATTATCCTTGTAAACATTAAAGTAACTTCACGCATCCGTTTGGAACCGTACATCGGATAATTAACTTGCCTGAACCACGGAACTACTCACCATTTCTTGCATTCAGTTGCATACCCTGCTGTGTGTCAGGTTTTAGTTATGAGAGTGACCAAATATATTAGTTCGAGCATCAATTAGAGCGCCACATTTCCGACATTTCAGCGAAATGTTAATATCGTGCTGGGTATCGAGAAATTGTCGTTCTACTCCCCGTATCTTCCATTGATGCTTTTATCTCAACCCCCTTTCCTGCCGATTGCATCAAAATATGAATTCTTTCATATGCAATCCACTGGGAATTGCGTTTTCGTATCGTCGTTGATTCATTAATTATCAACCGCCAACTCAATACAATGCTTTTAGCAGACTCGAAATGAAATGGAATTTAAGCAAAAGAAAGTTTCTAAGGGGGGAGGTTGTTGGTTATTGGGAGCAGGGTAAGCGTCGTCGACAACTACAGAAAAATTAAAAGCAGCTTTGAATATAGCAACGAAACTGAACAGTGCGAGACGGAGCAGAATAGAAAATTATTCATTAAATTTGAGTAAGGAAGGTTTCGGTCCAAAGACAAGCCAATCGACCTCCCACATTCGGCAAAATCACCGCCCGAATTATTACCAATCACAAGAGCAATCTCTTCCAATGAATAGGTTGAATTATCATCAATTCACATCCCGATTCCTCAATACCAAACGCAACGACTTGAAAACGACCAGGTCAAGCGACATACATTCCGCGCCTTATCGCAGATGAGATCAAAATTAATGGATTGAAATCTCCCAGAAAGACGCCGTTTCAAGGTAATATATGGCGTCGCGAGGCAGAAGTTAGCACTTGAGATTATTACAAAAAGTTCATCAACTTTAGATCTTATCCTAATTTCGATTGTCTGTGTACACCGCGCGATACAAGAAGGCGGATGTGGCCAAGTATCTTTCGTGAGGGACCATTGTTGAGGCAGTCCTATTGAGATTTTCGTTTGAATAAGCAACCACTATTTCTCGAAATGTTAATTACTATTAATAACAAACTTGCTATTAGAGCGTTGGCATTTGGAACAACAGTTTTTCCCGAAAATTATTGATAAGGCTTTTTATTATCCATGGGAAAACACAACAAACCGCCTAAAACCATTGACTGTAAAATGCCAACAACGGTTCAAATGATAACAATCTAATAGATAAATCCTCTTTGATAATAATTTATGCGCATAAACGCGATAACTTTAGCGTTTGTATTGTGTGTGATCCCGTTGAGTAAATAAGTGAAAACCTTTCTGGATTAGTCTGAAATTATTCCGCATTCGATCTGCTGCTGCGATCACAGAACAGTTACTGGGTTTTGTAAAAGTCAATGAATGGAGATAATATCTTACCGCTAGTCGGTTGTCCTTGCCATTATTGAGTCTTCACATAGCACAATAGCAGACCTTACTTACATTTTAATATATAATGGTAAAAAAAAACGGCAGTCTCGTGGTAAATATCTGCATGGGCGGAATTCAACATGTCTTGAAAACAATGGAGAAGAAGTGGGAATTTGTTTATGGCGGATATACATCTCAACCAGGGATGGTGCGAACCTCTGAAAGGTTCAGGATCGTCTGAACGCGAACCTTTTTGAAAAGTTCTGTTTGAACGCGAACGTGGACCTCATGACGTCACATGACGTCTTATTGCTAATTCTAAAACTACATTTCAGTGCAGTGATGGCCTATATTAATGTACGTACAATTGTACACGATATCTAGCGACGACTCAGGCCACATCATGCCACTAGGTTGACGTACAGATTGACGTTACGTCGCCAAATGCATCAACTGGGGTAATCAAATGATATAATAATAAAATCCGATAAAATCAGTATCTTCCTTCGCTTTGTCAACAATTTTGACGTGAACTTGCAAGGGAATATAACTTACGCTTTAACGGTCTAGGCTAGACCGGACAATGTATTTGACGTCTGAGTATTGCTTCGTTGATATTGAGCAGAGTTTAAAACGGGTTTCTATACTTGCTACCGATATTACCCCATTAACAAGTTATACAGCAGTAGCCAACACCCCAATCGCACGGATTTCGTATTCATGACACAATAAACATATGAAATCAATATTGGATCGTACGCCTGCTAGATTTTTTATATCAGACAACGATATCACTTTCATTCGCTGACTACCTACATGCAGTGTATTTCTCTCTTGATGTTGTGTGATTGCGGGTCAAGCTCACAGCAGAGACTCACTAAATATTTGAGAAAACTTTTGTAACAAAGCAAGTAAAATTTTTGAGATTGCCAAGGTGCATTCNCGTTTAGTATTGATTTATTATGTTGCCAGCGCCATGCATATAGTGGCNTGCAGTTGAAATGCAATAAACTTCAACCAACGATGTTATTATNAAGTGAAAATTGTAATATATTCACAGTGCAGAAGTTACCAAGGCTCGTTTGTGAACGGGAACNTCTNAATTTCNAAGGTTCACANACAGAACTCGAACGTGAACCTCACGTTCACACCATCCCTAATCCCAACCCTAGTTTTTATTCGCAATCGACATATTNCCCTCATGTTCTAATTNCGAAATCCCACGGTGGGTTAACAGGACTTTCGATTCTCCTGACTATCCAGTAAATCAGGGGTTCCCAACCTGGGGCGATTNGTATTCCCATCAGTATATCGTTGTGAGTGTGAGTTTTCAANAATTTAACTTCTGGAGACAAAACGGCGCAGTGTGTAGGATATTTAATATGCATGCGGCTTGCTTTTCCACCGCTAAACCGGCAATTAAGACATTGCCACTGCAAAAACAAGCTCAACCATCACATTAACTGAATATGTATATCTAATTAANTACTATCTAATTAATGTACTATTATTTTTATTGTGTGTTGTATTTATATCATTACATCATTNTATCTGTATAAACCAGNATTTTAAANTNAAATAATGTTTCCTAATTTTTCTAAAANGCTGAAAGCTGTGGAGGGGCATTGATGTTTTCAAAATTTTCAGGAGCCGCGGCGTAAAAAGATTTGGGAAATGGGAACCCCTGTGATAAATAGTAATATCATGTTGCNCAATTGTTGTAAAATACGCCGAACAGAATAAGTTCCGAGAAAAAGTTGTGGTGAACCAATTTTTCGGAAAGAACNGCTCGTTACTAAAATACGTTGCAAGCCCTGATGATGCTACTGATAATCGCAATTTTTGGTGACAATACTAATACGCTGCCGTTATTGTCAAAATGGGTAACTGAAATTGCGAAATCGTTTACTTTCGAACAAGTCCTAACTATGAATTATGGATGTTAAGGAATATCAATATATGCTTGTNTAGTATTTCAAGCTTTTCTGGAATTTTATACCCAAATATCCTGGTTAGCGGAATTTTAAAAAGGCAATGGNAAGTTGAATGTTTNATGTTTTACTTTTTTTTTATTTCGTAAANTTAAACTAGAATAATTATTANAAGTTAATAATTAGTATGCTATTGTTAAGTTCGGGATAACACAATTAATACAATCAGTCCATACGAAAACCTTGCATACAGTTTGGGAAGATTAAGCCGATCATCTACCTATCAGATGATGTAACGGTGGACAAGAAGCAACATGTCATGCGTCATTTACAGGTTCCCTGNTATTCACAAGTCATNCATTAGATTTATTAGCAATATTTATCAGGTCAATGCNCCACAAAAATTGCGATACAATGAAAANATAGGAAGGTATCGAAACGACNTGGAGTAGCCGATGGAACCAGGCACTCTCCTTGGCCTAGGCGNTGTAAAGAGGAGGCATGCACACTGAATGAAAAGTAAAAGAAGACCATATGGAAAAGCAAGTGACAAAAACGAGGTGGCATGTCACGAAAGGCGATATCGATTGGTCAAATCATGGTCTGGTAATTTTGAGGAAGGATTAGTATTCATTTGAACTCTTGCCCACAACTGTGTGATATATCATTGCATTGGTCTGTACTGTGTAGTGTAGATATAAGGAATCCAAATTCACTTCAGTTCATCAAAAGCTCCAAAAGTACACTCAGTATTGTTTGAAAAATCAAATTCTGTAAATTTCCAAACTCGTTGTTGTACATGTCTCGCATATATAAGTACATAAAATTTGATGAAGACATTCAGCAACGCAGCTGTCGTAGGAAGTATTTTATGAAGATAGAATGGTCCATGTACGAACATACCAGGATATTAAATCTCTCTTATTTAAGATATTGTGAATCATGAACGTCACAATGCCGTTTTCCCTTGCCTTCTCATCTCGAGGGGGCAAGTTAAACAATAGCAGAGATAAAAAGTTCATCCCCAATACAAGGAACAAAGCGGTCAAATAGTTATTATTAATGAAACTCTGATTCATGACAAGTGCAGCTATTCTCTAATTTCGAGAAAAACAAACACCGTCCTTATGGATTGATATTCAACACAATGGAGAGACTTTACTATCCTAATGGATGTTCCAGAACTATTCCATTAAGCGTAATCCTTTTTCTGGAGACCAACGTTCGTTTCATGGCCATTGTTATTTTTAATATCACAGCATGGTTGCTATGCAATTTACTAATCGAAAGTGCTTAGGATCAATTCATAATACCTCTATTTGTCATTTAGATTAAAGTCGAATTTGTTTTAACGGCGTAAATGACATCGCATCTATGGTGAACAATACAGTGCCCCTGCAGGAAGAGTATGGCAGCTTGCATCTAACAATTGCTGAATATTTAATTCAGGCAACCGATTAAAACTTAGTAAAAAAACAAGACGCTTAAAGGGAACTCGTGACTGATTACTTCGTAAATATCTGCATTCCAAACGATACAAAAACGCGATGGGCGGTTTCTCAAATTTCGTAAAATTGTTGGTGACCATGAATGAATTCCGTTTTGTTTGTAATTCGTGCTTTTGGACCGATGTTTTGTTCTTGGCCCCCCTGCCCATTCATCAAAAGATCTAACTATCCAAACAGAACGCACAATTAGAGCCAAGTCGCGTAACATTCACTTAACCTGCCACCGAATTAATACCTCGATGAAAAAGAATTGCGGACAAAGGAACGATGAACAAGTTGACAAGGAAACAAAAGAGCCCTCATCGCTCCAACTTGATTGCTAGAAAAGCTGTTGCCATCATTCATATCCGACAATATTTGTGTTCCCAATCAAATATTAAAACTTGGCAGGCAACCAGAATGATAAGAATACGGCTCCTCAATAATTTTAATTGTGTGGTGGCACTGGTCGTCGTTATCGCTTATTATTTTATTTGCATGAAACACACGAGCTCAATGTCGTATACCGCAGAGTTTGGGGTCGAAGTGATCACTGCAATATTACATTAATATCAAGCGATAATATATATCTTTGCTCGTCATCATCCTTTTGTTCTGCGGATTATTCTCTCGTCGGTTGGAAAATCGCGGATTGTTTTCCCACCGTTTGCGTTGCTTATATTTTTTCACTCACCGAGACGGCGGTAATAAATCTCTTCATTAGGAAGTGATATAATTTAATAAGCAGATTTTACCCTATCGTGCCAGACGGTGGGTGTCTTCGTGAGATAATAGTTAAGCGTACGAATATTCTAATCTTTCGATTAGTGTAGTTCCATGCTAAATAGACATTTCGGCGCAGTGATTCGTGTGTAATAGCTGTAGCTACTTTTGATTCTTACAATCCGAAATACTTAGTAGGTTACACCAGTTGGATAGAAATACTGCCCCTGGCAGATAATACGAGTACACAGAGGGGGCCTACGATCCCCATGAAACCGATTTCCTGGAATGTTGCACAGACAGAAACTCTTCGCTGTTGGAATTGCGATAATTGCGTGGTTATCAATGCATTCAGATGTTTTTGCAAAGAATTATATCACAGTTTTCGCCTATATAATATTTTGCTGTTGTTGTTATTATTATTAAGATTGATGGTGATTAACTACTCCGCTATGACTCTTGTGCGCCAAACTTGTACGAACTTGATTCGCATCGTAATGCAATCCGCAAGGACCATTCAAACATGATATCTGAAATTATTTTACGTAGGCTTGCAGGGATTATATTTCTAGACTTTGATGGACATTCTTCGCCGAAGGTGCGTAAGGTTAACGACGGATCTCTGAAATTGACTTTCCTCGTTATACAGAAACACCTGAGCGTTCTGCCGTAGCATTTCGCCAGAACAATAAACAGCAATCACAGTTTGTGGATTTCCGGTTGAGCGAACTCCAAAGCAGTTCCTCTTAATTTGTATCAACGGACCGTATTAAAATAACAACTGAGGAGATAGATCGACAAGTGTGTGGCACGGGTTGTTGCGGATTGAATGGAGATATGGTTTATAAAGATAATACAATGTGTTAGTAGAGATGCGTGCGTGGTATGGTATTAGTCAATCATCAGTTTGACATGGTCTTCGTCATTCCAAACAAGCGTTCGTGCAGACGAGCTTAAATATACATTAATTAACAGCTGTGTGAAGATTGGGCGGACAGCAGAGATGACTGGCTTTTATATTTTCAAATCGAAATAGGCCTACTGTTCAAGTCTATATACAAAGCCAGAATTCATTTCGAATCATGTCCAAATCCAAGTAATGACTGAATTAATTTCAATAACGGGATGGCATTTGTAAATTATGTCCTTTGTCCACCATGACCTAGTAGGCCATGTGTCCACACATGTCCATTGTGAAAGTCCAAATCCAGCCTAAAAGAGTCCGATCCTAGTCAAGCTAAAATCTTCCGTTTTCTTTTTCTAATCGAAATCCATGCTTCTCTCTGGTGAATGGCGATGAACGATATGGCAGTAAACGATAACAAGACGAGATCATGTGGATTACGCTAAATTACACGGTTGAGTTGAACCTGTTCATGTGTACCATATATCGACACAATACTGTGTATCACGTGGCACGAATGATTAAGGCCATAGAGCTGTCGACGCATCTTAACCCAGCAGCGACTGGCTACCTATCATGTATTTTGCGCGCATTTGACACGTTAGCATCTGCCTATTAGTTTGAGCTTTATGTATAGGACCTCTTCGCCCGAACCCTGACCCTTGTACACTCAGTTGAACTAGAAAATGCATGGGTCTTAAACAAAAAGGAATGGCTTCCATATACATACTGGTGTAAACGTTTATATCCTTCATAGGAGCACGTAGCACTCTGAATGCATACTGAATAATAAGTATAAACAACTTCAGAGGGTCACTTGTTGAAGGTATATCCCTAAGTGCATGAAAAGACAATACCCATATATACGTCACTGACTTATGAAATGCTAAAGATCCGCGAAAAGTACGAACAGTGTGATTTTCGTCGTAGCATTTTAGCTCTAATGACTGTGAGACCCCCTGTTGTGATCTGAGGTTATACACTTTATTCCGTTATTTCGTCATTATTCGTGTACAATTTTATGGACCGTGGCGCAAAATGCCGTCAGGCGATAAGCGCCATTCTTTTTGTTTAATAAACAACAACAACAGCTCTAATAAGATACAACAACAACATTCTATCCGATAGTACAGGCGAATAACAATTCGTAGACAATATAGACATGCCCAGTGAATATCAAATATGTTCAATGGCGTTATCGAATTGAGTCCGGCATCACGTCACACGTGACGAAGTATTTCGAGACGCTGAATTGACGCCTCATGCATTGAAATTTTTACCAGTCCTCTCGTTAAAAATCAAAGGAGTTTTGGGC
>ATSW01004281.1:0-15141 GCA_000444245.1 Botryllus schlosseri
CCGTCATATGACGAGTTGAAATCTTCAATACATTTCTCGCGGCATATGGATGCTATGAGCGTTTTCACTTCTGAATTAGACAGCTCAACTGATTCTACAATGTCATCTGCGTAATCCGTGGATGCAGCCGCTCTTGCTAGTTCGTCAGCCGTTTCATTTTGTACAACTCCCATGTAGCCAGGGATTCATATCAAATTTGTCTCTACTCCTTTTCTTTCGAGATCTGCTCATAACATAATAATATCATATATTAGTCTGTTATTAGTAGAACCGGTTGTAATGGCTGTAAAGGCACTTTGACTGTCCGATAGGATGGCGAGTTTTCGAGAACCTAGATTTTCTTTTGCCCAGGTTAAGCCACGCAGAATTGCAACTATAATTCGGATGAGAATACTGATGAATATTTACTGAGAGATTCGCTGTGAGAAAACGGAATTTCTTCGACTACGAAGGCTGCAACGCATCGATGAATAGTTTTCGACCTATCGGTGTATATTTTGACATGGTTCGAGTACGTTTCTGTGATGTAACCATTACACTTTGACTTAGCAATTGTGGGTAGGTCAGACTTTACATTTCTTGATTTTAGGTGCAAATCTATTCGACAACATATTTCCTGCCATGGCGGGAAAGGAACTACTTCATGGTTCTGTAGATTAATTTGCATGATCTTCGCATTTTTAGTTTTCATATTAAAGGCCATAAATAACGTCGAGTCCGGGAAGATTTCGTGCCAAGAATCCTCAATGACTGTTGCGCACGGGTGGTTCGGCAATGACGCTATAACAGTTCGATAATTGTAGCACGCTTGAAGATGCCTCATTGGTATGGGTGGTTCGGCGCAGGAATGTTGAAGAGATAAGAATGGAGTACTCTTCATTGCCCCGTTGCATATCCGTAAAGCGGTATTCTGAATTTTTTGGATGGAATTCATAGCATATAAAGGTGAAAACAAATACGCCTCGAATCCGTACTCAATTACCGATCGGATTATAGATCCGTATAGACCGCTAGCAAGCAAGGTGTGGAGGCACCCCATGTTGTGCCACTGAGCATTCGTAGTAAGTTCATTCTTTTTTGGCATTTTTCAACAACAGCATCTTTGTGCAAACGATAACTCAGTTTAGAATCGAAGATAATTCCCAAGTATTTACAGCTTTTCTTTATTGGCAGTTCTGTCATACCTATTGAAAATTGAACGGGTGGCAGTTTTCTGCGTTTTGTGAATATAATTGCGGCGGACTTCTTGACATTGACCCTCAAACCCTATTTTCACACCATTGATACAGGTTGTTTAAAGAATTCGGCAATTTTGACGAGATTGTCATTACCTCTAAGCCAGTTTCCCATAGGAAAGCGTCATCCGCAAATAGATTAGATACTAGCATCGATTTCATCGGGGAGGTCATTCACCATAACAGTAAAATTTATCGGACTGAGAACACTGCCTTGTGGAATCCCATCATCTAAGGAAAATGGGTCGGATAAGCTGTCACCTACCCGAACTTGGAATGTACGGTTACAGATGAATGAGTAAATCCATCTGAGCATGTTACCAGAAATGCCCAGTTTGTGGAGCTTGAAGATAACGCCTTCTCTCCAAACGGCGTCATAAGCTTTTTCTAAGTCTAGAAAAGCTCCAACTGTAGATCTTTTGTTCCAGATGCCTTTGTAGATATCGTCATGCAGGGCTAAAATACAATATGTGGTTGAGCGTTTAGTCCTATGACCGCATTGAACTGGCGAAATTTGTTTTGTACTCTCTAACCACCAACGTAGTCTATCTATGATTAGATATCATCCTTTCCATTATTTTACACATATTGCTTGTTAGGGATATTGGGCGATATGAGTCCGGATCACTAGGTTTTTTGTAGTAATGGTATAACTGTTGAGTGACGCCAGGTGGCAGGACAATTTCCTTTACTCCATGTAGCAATAAACGATGAAACCATGCGACGGAGACAGAGTTGGTCCAGATTGTTGATCATTTGATAACATACACCGTCTGGTCCAGGAGACGCACTTTTCTTCGCCTTCAGCGCTTTCTTCAATTCCCTCATTGTGAAGGGATTATTCATGTGAGCAGTGAGCAATTTTGTATGAAAACCCGTTAATTAGAACTGGAAAGAGCCTACAAACATAACTTATTACTTACTTACTTACTGAAAAATCGTTTTGTAGAAGTGGGGGGTTAGTCCACAAACATAACCAGTTACTTTTTTACCCAGTGCTCAACCATGCGTTTCGTACCGGGCCAGTAGTAGCGTTCTCTCATCTTCCAGTAAGTCTTGTCACGTCCAAGGTGACCTGCAGTCCGAAGAGTATGAAGGTGATTGAAGAGTTCCCTGCGCCATGATCTTGGCACTACCAGTTGATACGTTACGGGACATCCAGGCTTTGCCTTCGAATACTTTCTATACAGCACTCCATTACACAGCGACAACACAGACCACTGCATACACAGCTGACGCACTACAAGCGGCTGAAACAACAATTCTTCAGATGTGGGACGGTCCGTACGATTCTCTTTATACTGTATGAGCACATTAAGTTCCGGGTCTTCTGCTTGCCCTTGACGGATGTCAGATAAGGTATAAGATCCCAACCAATTACTAGTCCTATCGTCGGAAATACCGGCAACAATCGCAGATACAATTTTACCACCTTCGGAAGGCAAATACGGGGCACATGAGTCACACTCTTCACGATTGCAACGTCGCCGAGGTCTGCGACTTAAGCCATCAGCATTACCATGAAGTTTCCCAGGCCTATGTTCGACCGTGAAATCATACGTATTCAAGTATGATATCCAACGGGCTACCAAGCCTTGCGGTTCGCGAAAATTCATCAGCCATTTAAGCGCTGCATGATCAACCCTCAAAATGAATTTTCGACCCCAAAGATAAGTCTTGAAATGTTCAACTGCCCATCTACAAGCATACAGCTCTCGGAAAGTAGCGCACCAATTACACTGTTCCTTTGAAAGAGATTCACTTGCATATGCAATGACCTTTTCTTCGCCATCTTGAAGCTGTGACAACACTGCTCCTGCACCAAAACCAGAACAATCAGAATCCAATATAAAAGCACCACCATCCTCCAAAGGAAACGCCAATGTAGGAGCCGATGTCAATTTCGTTTTCAATTGATCAAATGCCATCTGACACTGTTCATCCCATTTGAAGTTGACACCTTTCTTTGTGAGCCGCAGCAAAGGTTTGGCCACCGATGCAAAGAATGGCACACACTGTCGGTAATAATTTGCAGTGCCCAAGAATGCCTGGAAATCCTACAATTTACAAGGCACAGGCCACTCCTTGATCGCATTCACTTTCTCTTCACAGCACAAAACACCGTTTGATGTGATAACATGACCCAAATACTCCACCGACTTTCTGAACAATTTGCACTTGGACGGTTTAAATTTCAGTCCTGCAGAACGAATCCTGAGGAAAACATCCCTCAAGTTTGCAATTCCCTCTTCGAAACTCCCGGCATATACCATGACATCATCAATGAATACCAGAGCTTTCTTGTATAAAATATCAGCAAGAACTTTTTCCATCAATCTTTGAAACAGAGGTGGCGAGTTGGCCAATCCAAAAGCCATAACCTTGAACTGGTAATGGTCTCTCCCAGGAAAGCTGAAAGCAGTTTTGTGGCGATCCTTCTCATCAATCTCCACCTGCCAGAAACCACTGGCTTAATCAAAAACAGAAAACCAAGTGGAATTACCGAGCGAGTCTAAAATGCCCTCAATCCTTGGCAGACTATAGGCGTCTTCCACTGTAACTTCGTTCAGTTTTCGAAAATCCAAAACAACACGAGATGACCCATCTTTCTTAGGCACCAACAACAATGGTGTATTATACGGGGGGAGTCCGATTGCTCAATAACATCTTGATCCAGCATCTTATCAATCTCAACGTCCAATATCTTTCGCTTGGCCCAGCCCAATCGTCGCGGAGGCACTTTGATTGGTTTAGACGAGGAAGTCACAATTTTGTGCTTGATAACAGAAGTACGACCCAAGCGACCATCTGGGCCACAGAAAACATCCTGAAATTCAATCAGGAGGCTCCGCAATGATTCGAGGTGGAAATCAGAGAGACCTTCCACACCGTCTACCAGACACTCCAGATGCTCAGGTAGAGATCCAGAATGATGAGGGACATCCTGAACAAGCGTGGGACAGCAAAATTCCACAGGCTGACACTCTTGCGGACACAAAACTCCCAGTAACAAGGCAGCTGGCAAAACAATGTCCTCACCGCCAGAATTAACCAACAGCAAGGGTATCCTATCCAATTCTGGGTCTACCAATCCAGGGACCAAATACAGACCACTCGACTCATATTCACTCACGAAATTGCCTGAAGGTTCGAAAATAACCGCAATTCCATCCAACTGGGGCCAAGTCTCATTAAGTTTACCAAATATTATCGTCTCAATGTACCCAGATATAGCTACATCACTATCCAAAAAGATTCTACAGCAGGGCACTGATGGAACGGACGGTTAAAAATTGACCCTTTGGCCCAACACTTCCATGCATTCGTCTTTTGCATACAACACACAATCATACTCTTTAAAATAATCATAACCCAAAATCCCAACAGCGGCGCCGACCACTTCCTTGACAACACACACAGACTCAATGCACATTTCCACCTTTCTCCTACTTAACACGTTCAGCCATCCACCATTGGCAACTTTATACGACTTCTCATACGGAAACAGCTCACCTTTGTTAGGCATATCCTCCCACACAGAAATATCGATAACTGTAATCGCACTGCCCGTATCAATAAGAAACTTGATCGAAAAACCATTCACACTCACCATCGCAAACAAATTAGTTGATAAAGCTAACGAAAAAAACAAAGAATCATGTTCTAACATTCCATCCAAAGATTTGTCCATAGCACTGGTCTTATCCGCGGTATCACTGGACCAATGATCCGCTACTAATGGTTTAAAGATTGATGGGTCGGTTGAGCAGGCACATTTTGATTAAACACAGGGCCGCACATCTGGTTCGGGCAGGATACTGGAATTGACATTGCTCGGCCACGTGAGCAGCTCCACGGGACCTCGCGCAAACAGGAACCGGGCAATTACGTATCAAATGGGACGGATCACCGCACCGGTAGCATTTCGGCATTACACGACGTTCTGGTTTTGAATACCTAACTAGGGCAGATTCCATCGATTTCACCAGTTTCCTAACCTCCAAAGACAAAGTTTCCAAGTCTTTGCGAAGATCAGAAACCCCAGAACACACTCCACTACTAGACGTACAATTTCCATCAGAGTCATAACCATCACCAGTTTTAATCAAAGATTTGACCACCTTACCCTGGTCTACTTTACTAGAAAAAGCGCCTTCATAAACCTCTGCGACTTTGATCAGTTCGTCCAAATTGGTTGAATCCTGCAAGCTAAGTAAAGCACACACATGGGGGTCTGAGAGACCATGGCAAAACTGCTGAATTACCATCTGCTCACAAACTTGGTCAGGCATTTGAGGATATGCCTTATTACGGCTCTTCAAGATCAACTCGAATTACGTAGCAAGGCTCCCGGTAGTCAACGCGTACCACAACCAAATCCACACTTGTATCTCCTTAAATATATTCGTTGACTGAAGCCAAGGCGCATGAATCTTCTTTTTGCAGTGGAAATACGGAAGTGATACGGTGAACTAAAAGTTACACAAAAACAGAATCAATACTAACCTACTGAGTCCTACCTAACAATGCAAATCTTACCAACTTATTCCGGCAACAATCCTACACTAACATCATTGATCTTAATTACTAATTATGCCTGTAGAAGGGTAAACAATTACTAAATATGCCAATTAAATATGAACAACAGCAGACCAAGAGCATGGCTTACATCAGGATCACACCATAGTGTCCTAGGACACTATGATCACACACATGGCTTGGTACTTCTAAACAACGATGGTGCGCTATCGTTACATTCCCCCCTAGAAATGACTGCATTTCTAAATAACATTAACACCAAAACTAAACAGTTTAACATTAAACAAAAAACTTTTCGTCGGGTTATAGTCCCGGTTCTTCTGCCTTCTTCAGTAAAATCAACTTCTGAATCGGTCGCTCTAGAAGCAAGGCATCTTTCGTTCTTCTGCCCTTAGAATCAAGAGCGAAGTTTACGACACGACACAAAACTCTGCGAACATGTCCATCTTCATTCGGGTAAACCTTGTCGACTCGAGCCATTTTCCAACACGCACAAAAACCACAGCGGCAGGTAATTCCAATTGCGGTACTGTCACAAATTTCGAGAGTGCCACTCTAGACTTTCCAATAACAAAGGAACAATGGATATTGTTGTTGTCATCAATAAGACGCAAATATGAGCATTGTCCATATGCCTTATTTGAAGCATCACTGAAATGATGCAATTCGGCTTTCCTAATATCACCGAAACCTTCTGGTTTGAAGCATCTTCTCACTTTCAATTCTGGAATAAGTGGCAGCTCACTGATCCATTTCTCCCAACGTGGCTTTAGATCAGCAGGCTAGTCTTTTTTATCCTTTACCATAGTTTGAAGGATGAGCTTTCCTTCCAAAACCAGAGGAGCTAAATAGCCACACGGATCATAAATACTGTAAACAGTTCCAAGTAAACCACGCCTAGTGAAGGGTCTTTCCTTCACTGAAACCCGAAACATGAAACTGTCGGACTCAATACACCATTCAACACCCAGAGTTCTTAGAATAGGTAGGCTGTCACGTGCCAAATCAATATCTTTCACCTCCGAACATCTATCTTCAACAGGAATCTTACTCAAAACCTCGGTGTTGTTGGCAGCAAACTTCGTGAGATTAAAACCTCCTCTTTTACAAACTTCTTTACAGGACTTCGTCAACAGTAAACTTTCCGAAATGGAATCACAGCTGGCAAGAATATCGTCCACATATGAACTTGATATTATCCCTTTGGCTACACCAGCACCAAACTCTTCTGCATTGTCCTCGGCAGTCTTCTTCAGAGCAAATATACTACAGCCAGGTGACGAAGAAACACCAAAAGAATGTACAGTCATTCTGTATTCTACAGGACCCCAGCTCGTATCTCCATTTTCCCGCCAGAGGAAGCGAAAGAAGTCTCGATATTCTGGTTTCAGATGAACCGAATAAAACATCTGCTCAATGTCCGCAGTGAAGCAATACAATCCTTTACGGAATCTTAACATGACTCCAATTATGGAATTCGTCAAACATGGTCCCGGAAGCAAGAGATCATTCAGACATTCTCCCTGATACTTTGCGCTTCCATCGTACACAACTCGAATTTTATTCGGTTTCGTAGGATGGTAGACTCCATGATGAATCAAATACCAGGTCTGTCCAGGAGTCCCGCGATCATCTTTCTGAATTTTCTCAGCATAACCTTTACTAATGATCTTTTCCATGAACTCACAGTAGTCATGTTTATACTTCGGATCTTGATACATTTTCTTTTTCACTGCCTGCAATCGTTTGATGGCAAGTGGTTTGTTGTTACAAATTTTCGGCTCATTACGAAATGGTAACGGTAGCTCATAATGTCCAGTTGCCGTCTTCTCTATTCCATTTTCACAAATTCTCAAAAACTTCTTGTCTTCTATAGATATTGGCTTGTCTGAAAGGCTGGCTGACATGATGCCAGGTTTTGAAGAAATTTCTGAAAAATCTTGTTCAAAGCATTTCAGCACCGTCACTGGATTAATCAATTCTTTGGTCTGATGAATTGGCACAAAACTCGAATCGTTAACATCGTGACTCACAATGCGATTACAATGCAGAGTGCTTGGACATGATTTTGTTACAAGGCCAACTATACTCCATCCCAACACTGATTTAATAGCATAGCTGTTGGACTCTTTATCAGTGATAACTTCCATGGGACTCAGAGCCTCGATGCAATCTGTGCCTATCAGAATGCCAACATCAATATTGGAATCAAATTCCACACATTCACTGATTATGCCTTGGTACATAGGGCAATCTTTGATCATAGACCTTGACACTACTTGTTCGGTGCTCACGGGAATCTCATCAGTAGAATAACAACAAGGCAAATCAATATAACGTCCGCCCAATCCTCTCACTTTCGACCCCTTTACTCTTTGAGCCGAAGCCAGAGTAACGTTATAAAGAGTAGTGATACGAAGATTTACCTCGTGTGATTCAACATCAAACTTGTCCATCAACTTCTCAGAGATGAAGGTGCAATCACTGTGTTCATCCAAAGCACAATACGTTTTGATCTCCTTTTCTGGATGCAGCGCATCTTGAATCCAAACCGGCACGATTCTTGTCGACTTGACCCGATCTATTCCAGTCATGAGACAATTTGCGGAACTTGTCTTCTGCTTACTTGTAGCAGGTCTTGACTCTGGAGTAGATCTCTGCATAACTTCCTTGTCGGTACTGTCCCTATGGAGAACTGCCGGGTGAACCTTGTTGCATACTTCACATCTGAGTCTATGTCTGCAGAACTTTGTGATATGATTCTGCTTCAAACACCCGAAACAGAGTCTGTTCTCATGAAGGAACTGAATCTTTGTTGCATGTTCTGCATCTTTGAAACTGGCACATTTGAATAATTCATGTTGTCCATGACAGTAGAGACAGTTCAATTCCTTTCTGGATTCACTTCCAAACTTTGGTGCACTCTCTTGCTTACCATCGCTGTCGACTTGGTCACATGAATTCGTAGCGAATGTATGCACTTTTATAATCCTTCTTGTAAGGAGCGTGAATCTTCCTGTTCTCTGCCACAATCTGGTTCAAGATAGCAGTGCCATAAACAGGCTGCGTAGCAACCTTTGCTTCCTTTCTGACATGATCACATAACATCAAAAATGTTGCAGAACTGGAGAGAGCAATTCTGTTACGATTACATTCATTTGCTTCAGCGACAAGGTTATGGCCATTAGCAGATTCTTTGGCTTCTGCAATGATTCTGGACCAATTATCCCTCTGAGCTGCAGACAACTTAGATACAATACTTTGATTGACCTTCTCATCATTTATAGACAAGTACTTTGAATTTGTCATTAAAGTCTTGCAACTGGTCAGGAAACTTGAAAACTGTCTGAGTTCCTTACCTCCATCTGTTGTAGAGATCACAGGCCATTCTAGTATCTTCATTCTGTAACTGTTGGTAATCGCATCAGGATCTCCATACCAATCTTCCAAAATTTGCTGGGCTTCATTGTAACTTTCTGTGGTTGGATTCACAAGAAACGTATTAATATGCTGATTTGCTTCTCCTGCAGTGTATTTATTCAAGTAACTCAGCCGTCTACTTGGATCCTTCACGTTTCTTTCAATTAATTCTGTGAAACGAGTCTTCCATACAGGATACTCCAATATGTCACCACGGAATACCTTTGGCTCCTCACATGGCAGGATCGGCATAGATCTGTGAGACTGCTTGGTTGGCTCAACAGGTGAATCAACTTCTAGAGATTCTTTGCGAGCAACAGGACATGATGCAATCAACGGTTCAGCAAACCCAGCACAAGCAGCAGATGGAGAAAACGGTGGCGACTGTGGGTTCAATCTAGTAACTGATGGTAATTGAGTACCTGAAATTTCGATTGGAACAGGAGTCACTTGCAATGATCTGGATGCTGGATTCACAGTCAGCTTCGGTGTAGGAATCACAATCGGATTCATACTCTCCATTGCTATATCAGGTCCATGATCAACATCTGCTAGGATCCGTTCTCGGACACGAGCTTTGTCCCTTTCTCTCTGCAACTTTAAATGCTCCATCTGTTGCTTAATCCTGATTTGAGAAGCATCAAGTTTAGCACGTAATCGTCTGTTATCTGCTTCCAATTCCTCTTTTTTCTGTTCCTCTAATACAAGCTTCTGGCTTAATTCGTTTTCAGCTGCTGAATACCGTAGGTCTACATCTAACGCAGCTCTTTCAGCAGCTGCTTCTGAGCGTTGTTGCTTTATTGAGGAAGCATTGGACCTACGAGGACGTGTTGAACGTTTACCTTTGGACGAGCTTGAACGGGAGGATCTCATTGAAATTGAATCTGATTCTTCTGCTTCGACACGATGGATAGTTTCATTTATAGAGTTCACTGCTTCATTGTACCTCCCATTTGCTCGAGCAAATTCACTATTTGCATCTTCAATCTCATCTGGCTCNATAAGCTNAGTCACNTACGTCTGATGAGCATCAGAAAATTCCTTGAAAGCATCAGTCAGTTTTATTNTNCCTTGTTTAAGTAGGCTATGTGTAGCTCGGNTNCTGATACCANGCTTAGCACTTCAGTNGTCNTCTTTGTTNGAGCCAAACGTGTTGNCTTGNCCTTATCTCGNCACATAGCAATAGCATATTCAGTACCTTTCTCTGTTGGANTTCTCTTGCGTCCTTCTTGGACGTCTGCTTCAGACACTTCNTGGTTACTTGTTCCCGCTAATTCATTAGAGGGAATTGCATCTTCNGGTTCCTGACGGGCAGNAGCNTCTGTAATTGGATCATCACTATCAAGCATTNNGATTCCTTCCTTACGGCTCAATAATGATGTCTTGAATCTTTACAGTATAACTCCACCTTNCTTCGGAGTGCAAAACCTTCACCAAGCTTNGGCTGACTTGAAAATNTCCACTATTGTTGTGAATNGTTCACTAACAATATNTTGTTCACTTACAANANATTGTTCANTANATTGTTCACTATAAATTGTTCACTATTACGGCTCTTCAAGATCAAACTCGAATTACGTAGCAAGGCTCNNGGTAGTCAACGCGTACCACAACCAAATCCACACTTGTNTATCCTTCAATATATTCGTTGACTAAAGCCAAGGCGCATGAATCTTCTTNTTGCANTGGAAATACGGAAGTGATACGGTGAACTAAAAGTTACACAAAAACAGAATCAATACTAGCCTACTGCGTCCTANCTAACAATGCAAATCTTACCAATTTATTCCGGCAACAATCCTACACTAACATCATTGATCTTAATTACTAATTATGCCTGTAGAAAGGTAAACAATTACTAAATATGCCAATTGAATATGAACAACAGCAGACCAAGAGCACGGCTTACATCAGGATCACACGCATGGCTTGGTACTTCTAAACAACGATGGTACGCTATCGTTACAATCACATTGGTCTGAACTTCATCTCCGCAAACTTCATGTAGGTCCATATGCCTGCATCTCGGTTAAACCAGGATACTCCGTGTATTGCAGATGCTCCATACAACCCGTTCAAGTTGCTATACAGACTGTTACAAGTATTGTACCGCCAAGCTCCTTTCCATGTATTCGCACAACTTTTACTTGGATTCAGGTCATTATCGGAGTCCTTTGTGGAGAATTGCTTTCCATTGTGTTGATACTCGAATGAGTTTGTGGCGTTGCCGGAATATCCAGAAACCGTCAAGCGATATTTGTCCGTTGCTGGACCGACTTTGAAGAAGCTAACAAAAGGGATAAGATGATGGATTTTTGATAAAGATTGGATTGAATACGCGAATTTATAATACATCGGGTTTCAGTGTTCATTCCAGACCCCATGCAAGATTTTCATTCACTCGGTGGATGTATGATAACTAGCGCAAGTTTTTGTTGCGCTTAAATCGTGGGAAAGTTGCACTTACTTTTTTTAAGTTGCAGTAAGATTTTGCATTTATATGTTTTTTGGAAATAGTAGTATATGACAGGCCCGAAAAGTTCAAGATTCGCAGGGTATCTGTTTGCGTGGTATCTTTTCTGCTATTTAATCGATCTTGGATACATTTTTATGTTCTTTAGGTTTGAAACTTTGATGACAGCATTTCGCTGTCATCTCCGGCAGAGCAGTCAGAATTGGTACATTCCCATTTCAAATTACATGTTTTGCCGCTACGCAGCTAAAAGATAACGCAATGTGGAAATAATTTTCCGTAAAGTGCCAAACAGCAAAGCGATAATCCGCAAAAAAGTCAAATACAACACGCCAAACCAACTAGGTCTGCAAAATTGACAGAAGGCATTGCAGCAAAAGTCGGTGTTGGCGACTTTACCAAAATTGATAGCTTAAGTACACCCCGAAGTGTAAATGCAATTATCAGGGTCTCGGCTGGGCGCCCTTCAAACGGGAAAGAATCTCAAATTTAAACGTCGGCGAATCAATCAAGCTACATTTATATATGGAATGTGTTGTCGTGCTTGGCTCTGGCTTTTGAACTTCCAGCTTCCAAGCCATTGCTTCGTAGATAACATTGAGATGCAGCTAATCCATCACTTAGTTCTTTCTTCTTGAGCAAATCAGGGATAAAACAACAGTTAAAAATAGTTTCATATCATGATTCTCATATCACGCCTTTACATTTCATGAAATACTTGATGAAAGTTGCAGTAAAAAGTTGCATGAAAAAATCGAAAAGATGCAAAAAGTTCCCATATATAACTTCTTCAAACAGCTTTAAACACCATGCCGCATCAATTCTGAGTATTTAGGAAGCTCCCGGCAGTTGTACAAAAAGTTGCAAAAGTTGCAAAAAGATTCCCTAATGATAACTAACTGGTGAGTATGTGAGCTATAAACATAGTTGATCTATTCAATATCGTGAATGTTTATCCTCGAGTAGAAGTAACTTGCTTTGCCTGAAAAAACTGTTCTAGTAGGAGTGGCAGTAGTTTAAAAACAAATCATAACCACTTGAATATGTAGTACGATTGGGTAAAAATACTTGAGTACTCTGAAAATGTAGAAATACATCGTTACCAATCACATCTTACTCTAAATATGCGATTGTAACAATGACGTAGTAATATCGAAATACCTGTATTTTGCGTACAAATGCACGCCGTCGTTCCGGATCAAATCAATTCTCAGCTCATTTTCAGACCTCGACGTTAGTTGATGGAGAGTTTCAAGACCTTGGAAACAGTGATCGACCATTTAGCGAAATTTAATCCAAGCAGCGATTGTCACGGTACCTATCCAGAAATCGTTTCGTGGATCTCCAAAACCGCTGACGTAATCATTCCAACCTCTGAAGAAATTTTCATCCCCAATTAACCGCCTTTGCAAAACCTGTTGAAAAGTAGTAACATTACGTAACTATTAAAACAACGTTTCGTAAGAGGTTGGTAATCATAACTTACGAGCCACTCTCCGCCATCTGTCGTCGTGTCACAATAGACGTTTTTCCCAGAACGATTTGGTAGATACACTTCGAATATTCCCCCGGTCCGATTACGTGATATAGCCGACTGACGAGTAATGTCACGACAACTCGTGATCGTAAGGCTTTGTAGAGCTAGATGAAAGATATGAAACTTCTCAATGTCACCTCGTAGAGGAGGATAGGATCATGAGGATGAGAGCTAGAAAATCAATTCTTCAACTCTTCGTTTTTTTTTGTCCGCTACGGAGAATCCCTGACAACAGTCGATAGGCCGATACCAATACGTTCAAATAGGAATGAATCCAGCGCAATACCAACCTGATTCAATCCTCCTTTCTATCAGCTGCTCGATTTCAGTCATGTTGGTTATCCCCCGGAGGCCCAGGGCACCTTTCGCTCCGGCGACTCCCCGAGCTCCTACTGGACCAGGGTTACCGATCGGTCCATGGGGACCAGGGGGTCCAGGACGCCCACGCGGGCCAGCTTTACCGATCCTCCCTTCTCTGGCGATGACTTCCGACGGATTTATGCACCATTGATCGCATTGTTCACACACAATGCCTTTGAACGGGGAATGAGCGCTCACTAGCAATATCAGCGGCGAGGTTATTTTGAGCAGGAGAGCAATCATGTCCTCGTCTAACAAATAATATTAGTTATTTGTTATATATCTTTATTTTACTTACTATCAGCATTGAACACACAGGGTGATCCAACTGTTGCTTCCTGCCTATAACGTTATTCATATTATGATTTATCAAATGATATCTCGTTTGGTCCCACCACGATAGTCCAACCTCGCCCGATAAATCTCTTGCCATTCTCCATCTGCAGTGGAGATTTCGTGCTCTCATCATTTATAGGCACAGAACCGTCGATATTTCCAAGTAGGCCTACATGTCCTGGACAACAGGAAAAGGCTCTAATCCGTTTTCTTCGCGCAGTACTTTAGCTACGATAGTCTCAAGTGGGCCACGCTGGTGGTCTTTTTAACGCGTCTCTGTCAACATGATGGAATTGCTAGATGGTACTAGTGTCTGGCATCATCAATGCATTGTTACGAACGTACTTTTGAAAATTCATCTCAATGAATAGGCTAGATCACACTCGGATTATAAGCCGTAATCTATTTGATAATCCTTAGCGCGAGATGTTTTCACTTAAAATGATAATCAAAATTCTTCAACGAACAACTTCCAATTGCACAGGGCAACAAAATAATATTTTTTTCAACAATCATGTTATGTAGGATAGATTTAGGGGTATATCAGGGCCGCTGAGTCCGAAAATGGCGTTACTTATGCCGAAACGGCTCTATTTTTTAGGTATTGCCTCTTCCTACCTATGCCATGAAAAGCAGTATGTTCGTGAGTAATATAGGTTAGATCGCGTTTGAGAAGGGGAATATGGGCTTAGATTAGTTTATATCAGCTACCATGTAGTACTAACATGTGCGATGTAGTGTACTGATAACGCAATAGTTAGTTTTATCCTGAAAATTATCATTTAGAGACTATTTTCCAACAGATTACGTCAATTAACACCCCCGTATCTAAGCTACAAAAAGTGTCAAATGACACTTATCTCATCACTGATGATTAGTGGGCTCAAATTTAACACGCTTCCAACACTTTTCAATATTAGATACTGTCCCTTGCTATCATTTTCAGAAATTTATATTCATGGGTGTTTTATTAGGTATTTTAAAATTGAGTGATGGATAGACAGAGAACATGAAGCGATTGAATATGTGAAATGCCACCAAGTGTACTGACAAGTGACAAGTAGGGCTGGGTAAAATATAGTATCTGAGTGATTCGATTCTGAATCATGTATTACGCTTCGAGTCGAGTCGAGTATTCGAGTATCACTCGTTATGACGTCACAACTGAATTTGTAAAAGATCTCCGTCTGTAGTTGATCACACACGATTCAACAATGCTGTAGAGACTTTATTATACGTCC
>ATSW01004282.1:0-10294 GCA_000444245.1 Botryllus schlosseri
GATCTTTTTTCCGTTGGATGAAAAGAAGGACTCTTTGTCTCTCTTTCTCCACCACCAAACCAGCAATTATGACATTGTGATAGCAAACACAACAGAATGTCAATGTAATATCATGTTTACTGTATGTGGCATTTTCTATTAAAATAACGTTTCTCAATTTTTGATCAGGCTGTAAAATATAGGGAGCCATGTTGTGAGGAGGTAGGAAACCCCTGTTTTATATCCTACAATTTTTCATTTTTGATATGTCCGACTTTACTTTGGCTGAGTAGCGTTCTTAAATCCTATTTTGGTTCAGACTCGTCACCCATGGATTGTACTTTTGAGAATGATTTATGCCAATGGGATGTAAACCAGCCCGGGGCAATCACGTGGACTCGTGTGGGGGCTAACGATGGTACCTACAACACAGCGCCGAAAATAGACGTTACAACTGGCACAGGTAGCTATTTGCAATGGTTGGTACTACCTACAATGGTTGGTACTACCTACTACCACTCTTTAGTCATTTTGCATTGGTCGATAAGAGGCATTCGATCATATCCGCTTTGTTAAATTTGTTATGAGAGTGCTCTTCATACCTTCAATTTTCTCCCAATCGAAGCAGTTTTAACATGTCTTGCACTTGTAATTAGGTAGGAATTCAGTGGTTACTTGTACTTCTACCTGGGTAGCAATGCTGACTACTTTGACCCCTCTGTTCCCGTCTCAATGCAAGCCGGAAAGCTTTATTGTGATTGAAAATGCCATTTGCAGATTTGGGATTCTATTTATACATCTTCACTGAGTCAAATTTATATGGCGCTACTGGGCAAATTGACAGTCCTTTGGTCGATGTGACTGGAGAGGAGCACTGCGTATCATTCTGGTTCCGTATGTACGGAAAGGTAAGGTGTTGCTTATTGTTAGCGATTGGTATACAAATTCAAGAACTCAGTAGTGATTGTAAGGGTTCGGATCTAGTAATGTGAGACAATTTTTTTCGGGTCATGAAAGTAGAATCCATTCTTTATGAGAATAGCAGTTACTATAATCTTTTAACACCGTGGAAGTCTTGAAACCAGACCTGGACAACGAGAAAATTTTCAGCTCTTCCAAATTTGATTCGAATAAGAGCTACTCAGTTTTTCTTAACTACATTAGAATTATAACTACACTGCTAATTCCAAATTACATTAGAATTGAAATTACTGAATTATCAAAAAGTTGGCAATGAAATTCCGAATGAGAAACAAATACAACAAAATACAGTTCATTCTTATATGCATGTAAATAGCTAATATTTGTAAACCGAGCTTGGCTCGCTTATCACTATACAGTTCTTCTGCATGGCTGTATACTGTTTTCAATGAACCTAATGTTGCAGTCATGCTTACGAGTTCTCAAGCAGCAGCCTTGCTGCGAAATATATTTCCACTTCATCTTCTAATATATTTTCCTTCAATCTTCCTCTTTTTTATTGATGTAGTTGAGGGCATCAAAGAGAACAAGCGTGTGTTAACTATCTCTTTACCCTTTATTGGTCCTATCACAGCATCCAAAGAATAAGTATGAAGCTGTACAACATTTCTTGGAGGTAGTCAACCCGCAACATTGCCCAAAGTGCAATGAAATACGTGTAGTGTGTGGAAAACTAGCATCCATTACTTTGCGGTCACATAAACAGTACATATTTGAAATTTACATATCAAACATACCTTATAACATCACATTGGTTGATAATAGAATACTCATCTTGACTCAATGCATTGTGATCGATTTGGAATTTTTCCAACCCCCAGTTATAGTTTGTGCATATTGAGACTATATCCGACCGTAATGTGGTTTAATGTATTTTAGCCTGACAATACTTTGACACTTCGAATGTCTCCGACTCCCACTCTGATGAGTGGCCAAGCGTTGTGGGTACGTACGAACAGCGACGTGCCAGACACAAGCTGGTACAGGCAGCAAGTGACTGTCCCGCCTCAGACGAGCCAGATGTACTTCTTATTCCACGCGAAGGTGTTTGGTAAGTCGTTAAATTTTGTATTATACTATTGAACATATATTCATATTTGGAATGAACCCAAATACTTTCGAGGTGACTTCAGGGCAATTTTCAGCAACTGGAAATTTCCAAAAACTTTGTAGATAAACATATTTATCATCAATTAAGATGCCACATACATATAAATTCGAATTATCCAGGCAAACATATCGTGCAGCTTCACCATACAAATTTTTATTCATACAAGAGCTTCTTCTGTAGGCACAAACTAGATTGACTGATCTCTATAAAAGTTGTAATATTGTCCTGTGCTGAATTTGTTGAAGTACGAACAATTAATGATGGCTAATTTGATGTGCATATTCCTCTTGTCGGGTCTAGTGCCGAATGAATAAAAAATAAGTATTTTAGATTGATTTAGTGCAAATGGATTGGTTATTGGTGGGAGTAATGAACATAAAAGATATTTCAAAATATATTCACGTGATGTCATTAGTCCTTCACACATGCGATGTAGAAACTAGAAGCAGCAAGTAGATGAGGATGTAGTCCAAGAAAACTGTCTAAGCCAATAAAAACAGAAATCTTGGTTTCGGTATGGTAAGAGTATTCTCCATTGCTGACTGCTAGAGGTTGTCAAAGTAGTTATTGTTCGACCTCAAGTAGAAGTAGAAGTTAAGCCGTAAGTTTCTATTCAAGTCCTGTCTTGTGCATACGACTTCTTGAATCCATAGGTATTACTCAACACAGATGTCTCATCGATTCTCTCGAAATTGTGTGCGTTTTATGCTTCACAAATGATCGAGTGACGTCATATCATGTGTTGCGTATGTGTAACTAATATCAGGGCTCAATAATGTGACACGTTATGTTCTTCATGAAATGATAACTAGGGCTGGGCGCAGTGATTCAGTGAGTATTTGAATCTAGATCGAGCATTAATATTGATGATTCGAGTACTGAATTTTGATGCCAATTCCCACGAAGAGTTAATTTATCGATCAGAAGTATTGTTTGATACTATTTTTTACTGTAGAAGGCTGTAAACCTGGATTGGCCGTACGACTGTTTACGAAACGTAGTATAAAGCTACCCACATTAGTAAAATGACATATCTATTCTTACATGGCGCCGACGCTCACCACTACACCATCTCGAATACTCAGCTCGAGCCCTAAAACTCGATTTTACGCAATGCTAATGATAACTAGTTGTGCCATAGTACCTACACTACTTTGCCACCTACGACAAGTATAACCNNATATCCGGTGGCCAGTAATGAAGTAGGTCACTCTACTTTTANGGAGTACTCAAGTAGGCTTTGTCTGTGATTTTAGAATGCTTGANTACCTGCACTTCCACTTTTAGATTCTTTTGACAAAACTATATCTCTNCGAAGTATCAAAAGTTATACACAAATATTTTTCCAATAGTTTGCCTCATGTGTNTGANGACTTTTTCATACCTGCTAAAAATGTCCACTCCCATTACATGAGATCNTCATCAAAGGGAAATATCTACTTTAACCCACCCAATAGCAACCTAACTAAGAGATCTATCGACTGCTACGGACCTATCACCTGGAATGAATTACCACAAGATATTCGTGAATTGCCCTATAGTCAAAAAAGACCTACTTAATCACCTCTTGNNGTTATATTAACACTGTTGTCCTACCTTGTCCAGACATTGCTTTATTGATCATTTGCTACCATCGTTTACTTTTTCGTTTTTATTTTCCTTTTTAAACCAACATTTTTTACAGCCAGACTGTATAGAGTCAAGTGTACCAGTTTGATGCGGGTGTGATCAGACTAGTTGACCTTCACGGTCGTATCGATCATTCCTGTCTGATACCTAATACTGTGCATGCATATTTTCTGTACCACTATCACTGCCGTCTGCTTTTTATGTATCTTGGTTGGATGAAAATAAAGACTCTCTCTCTCTATGACTAAAATAATTAGTTGGTCCTCGCAACAACTACTTCTGCCACTGGTACTAATTTTGACCATCTCTTTCACATATTAATTTGTGCAGGTGATATCGCTATAGACGACGTGTACTTGAGACCCGGAGAATGTACGACGCACGAGCTCAACCACTGTGACTTTGAAGACGAGGGTGTGTGCTCCGGCACAAATGACCCGGCTAACCTCCACGACTGGCTGCACGGCAGTGGTCTCGACACGGCGGTGTATCCAAATGCCCCTAAAACGGATCACACCTACGAAACACAATACGGAAAGTTCATGTTTGTCCCGACATTGCAAGGATATGGTTTGGGAGAGAAGATACGATTTTTCTTACAATCGACACCCGCTACCACCGCGAGTTGTCTGGAATTCTGGTACTACATGCATGGAGACTATGTGGGATCGTTGTACACTTATTTGAGACGTGATTTGAATCTCGGAAACCCGATTTGGGCTATGATCGGCGAGCAGGGCGACTTGTGGAATCTGGCGCAAGTTTCGATTTCGAGCAACAGTTATTTTGAGGTGAGTCAGTTGTAATAGAATCACAGGTCACGGTTACAATTTTAACTATTCCAGCTGTCCAAAAATATTTCATAATCTTTTATGACTTACCGTGACATAGGTTATGATTTTTGTGCCTGGTTAATGTCTTTTGAGGTGTATTAAGACACACTTGTCGGAGGAATGATTAATTTTTTACAATAAAAACATGAAAGATATTGAAAGAGGGTGATTCTCACCTCAACAGTATATGACTTTATGGTCTGTCTTTCAGTTGGGTATGTTAGACGTTACTTGGTGACTAACAAGTCCCAATGTTGCAACCTTGTCCACTGATATGATTATATTTATTGGTTTGCCAATAATAGGAGTCTGGAATTTATCAACACTTTACTATCAACATACGTATCGAATTCATGGTAAATATAATCCAATTTATATCAAAAGATTCGATATGCTTTGTTTGCTTATTGCCTGTACGTTGGTTGCAGCCTAGAACTTGGTCAAATGTCATCCAATTTTGTGTGGCTATGTTGCGAATATTGTGATCAAGAATACTCATATGTACAATTTCAGGTCACCTTTGAAGCTATACTTGGATCTGCTATAAGCTTTACAAATCCGGACATTATTGCGTTTGACGACGTTCTTGTGCGAGACGGCTCTTGTCCGGTGCAAGGAAATTGCGACTTTGAAAATGGAAGGTGTACGTGGCAAAATAATGCAAAGGGATCGGCGGCGTCCGGAATCGCACCGGCTGACTTTGATTGGACTGTTGGGCAGGGCAAGCAGCCTGTCCAGACTGATGCCCCGATCATGGACCACACATTTGGATCTGACGTGGGTAAGTACTGATAAATCATAATATATATCGTCCTAACCTGCCTTTATTTATTATTTGTTTCGTTATAAATCACACTGTATTAATTCATCTCATATGAATATTTACTGGCAATTGATACTTTTTCCATGATACTGTACCAAGTCTGTCATTTGGTACCTATCTCCTAAAGATGTATTTATTACTATATTTTCATTTATGAAATCTTACAAAGGGTACTATACTTTAGTTTACCTTTAGCTTGACCTAAGTATTAAGCTTATTCAGACAGACCTGTTTTTCTCACCAAACCTGTTTTGGCCTATTTCTTCCATAGTACGCGATTGGTTACACTCATTCATTATCTTCTGCTTGTTTTGTAATAGGTCACTACTTGTACGTGGGAGATTCCATCGGTCATACGGCTGGTCAGAAAGCACAAATCTACTCCACCACGTTACCAGCGAATCACGCCGATTGTTTGAGATTCTATTACAGTATGGCTGGAAGCAGTACAGGTATGTTTTGTGAGGTTGTAATTATTTCCAAAATATTTAAACTACGATAAAATGTCACTCTTTCCATGAATTGAAAATATGCTGTCATTTCTATTTAATCACCAATCCATCAATTCTAAAGTACATTTGAAATATCTAATGTTTGTACTTCTTTATTTAACTTGCTGTGGAAAATGCTTATAAGTAGACTACACGTTTACAGTACAGTATAAGTCTTTTCATCAGCTCAGGGTATATAATGCACTATGAGAAACATACACAATGCCGTGTAATGAACAAATAGGAGGATGCCGAAACGACCGAGTGCTGTCCGTTAATCTAATATTAAGATTACCTGTGGTAATAATATTATTAACATAGCAGTATTCTGCTGTCTATTTTTTGACCCTTCATTGTTCTTTCATTATATTTCCGACATTTGTCATCTGCTGGAATGGGGAGCCCATACTAACCTACGACACTTCGGAACGTGCTACAGCAAACATTGGAAATTCAACCCGCTAACACTCTTGTGACAGGAACACTAAACGTGTATGCCAGTTCCCACGCCGGCGCGTTGATTCTCTTGGATTTGAGATGGACCCTCAGCGGAGATCAAGGCGATACCTGGCTGGAAGCCACATTGCCATTGTACAGCTCGATCAATCCATATAAGGTGTGGTTTGTGATACTTTAAATTAGGCAAGGATACTTCATTATTTTTCTTACAGATCGTGTTTGAGTATGTTTTGGCATCTGGAAATACCGGTCATGTCGCGATCGACGACATTCAATTTCTGCAATTTGTGTGCTCGGTTCAACCCGTGGAAGCCGGCGAAGGTATTTACACCACGACTCCGCCTACTACCACTAAAGCTACGACGAGAGCGCCCATTCCGGATGGTCCGTACAATTGCGACTTTGAAAGTGGGATTTGTCAGTATACACAGGTGAGAGAGAGTTATATTCCATCTTTAATTAAATATAATCAGTTAGGAGTGACAAATACACATAGCGCAGTGGTATAATCCGCGGCTGCAACACCAATGGGTGCGGGTTCGAGTCCGACCGAGGTCGACTTCCGAATTCCGATACCTAAGTGTTGGAGGTTTACCTAGGCTCCTCCTCGCCACCTCATCCGCGTCAGCGGTGTCTTACAAAAAGCTTAGAGGTGGGCCGTGCTATAAGTCGGCAGTTACGGAAAAATAAGAGGAATGTCGGCCTGGTGTAAATGACCATAGTAGTCGACAAACACCATGAATACCCCAAAACAAACAAACAAATACACATTTCTGACACAGCTGTTCATGACACTCTACCATGGGAACATTCCAAATATGGTTCTCGACCACTGCAATAATACAATTGAATGTGGCCCACACATGAGTTTTCACTTCTCTGTTGGACATTAAACTTTCAACACCAAATTGAGCCACTCATAGAAAAGATGGTTTTCCTCTAATACTCAACATAAATACCCAATTGGATTGTAGCCTCGGAATATAGCTGGTAAACTTGATGAAAAGGATTCCTTCATGTTGTTAGGACACTACAGATATCATCAGAGTATGTATATGTGTGCGAGTTGACTATTCGAGGTTGTAATCCCACTTATCAACACAGGAAATAACTGGGAAAATACGTAATTACACAAGTGATTGATGTAAGTTAGAAAGACTTGAATGATTTTATGTGCCAATATGTTGCCGATCGTGTGTGACCCACATATCTGCCTATTTTCAGTATTTTGATTCTCTTAAAACACCCCGACTCCACCAACCTTGAATCAGGCCATACAAAAAATGATTTATCCTTGATACACAACATCGATCGCAGCTGATTGAGAATAGTCAAATTCACTATTCGATTCTATAATACACGCACCCAGTAGGAAAAGCAACATAATAAGAAAGCGTCTCATGTGTGAATAATTTTGACGCCCTAGGTCAGGTTACTGCATCTTTGCCTGTTGTTTTCAGTCCAAACTTGACATATTCGATTGGAGTCGTCACAAAGGAGGAACTTCATCTTCAAGCACCGGTCCTTCGTTCGATCACACCCTCGGCAATGCTAACGGATACTACATGTACATAGAAGCTTCGGATAACGAAGCCGGTGACTTCGCATGGTTGACAAGTGCAATTGGACCGTCGACTAGGGGCTCTTGCTTGCATTTTTGGTGAATCTTTTTGAACTTATACTCGATGTATGACATGCTTACCTTCTTCACTATACCTTTTTAAGGTATCATGCGTACGGGAGTCAAATTGATACTCTTTCGGTGTATTTGAAGAAGACAACTGACACCAATAATGGAACGGTGATCTGGTCTCATGAAGGATCGCTAGCCAATGTTTGGTTCCCGGCCATTATTGATATCATAAGTGACGTCGATTATCAGGTAACCCAAAATTTTTTGGCTTTGATTCACCACTGGTAAATGTTTCACCAATAATGGGCATGGGTATTGTAGTAGCTTATTTTTCACTCCCGTGATTGTCTGGACACAATAATTTGAGTACTGGTTCCTACGTTGCGTATCAATGAAAGTCATTTCAGTCTTCTAATGACTATACTGAAGTGTTATATTTTTAGATAAGTACAATTTCACTACACAATAGTTGTTAAAGCCCGGTCTGTATCTTGGTAGCGTCTGACATGATGCAACAGATTGCTCGTTTTCCTTAAAACGTAGTTTCTGTAAAGTCGAGAGTGATATGCAACACCGTTATCAACATCATGTTCGTCAGTTGACTAATGTGCTATATTCTTGGATTTTAAGAATTATGTATTTTTCATCTTACAGAAGAGACGGCATTGTTTTGTGTTTTTCCATGCATGGCATCACAATGATTAAATACTCAAAACGCTAATTTCCAATTCAATAAAGAATCAGTCACAAGTAATTTTTTCATGCCTCAACTATTAGTAGAACAGAGTAAATATTACTTATGATGTATATGATAAGACTGATGCATTAGAAAGCTAAAACTTTGAAATTGATATTTCGAAGTTTATCAAAAATATAGAAAAGGAATCCCTAATTTTCTGTACTAGTGTTATTCTTTAAACCCATAGTGTATGCCGCATAAAGTCGTAGATGTTTATGAGCCTTGAAGCTTTTGAAATATTTGTTATATCTTGCTAAGTTGCAACGTAATAGCTGTGAATGGCGACAACAACAAAATCTCTTCGTGTTCCTCTATCCCATACAGGCATTACTTATAAAGGTTGTAGTAGAAGAGGTAACGGTAACTGTCAAAACCATCCTACCCCTTTGTAAAGATGCAATCCTTGATATTGCACAGTATCTCTGACCGTGTACATATTTTACAGATCGTTTTCGAAGGTGTCCGTGGTGCCTCTTATTATGGTGACATATCCATTGATGATATTGAAATGAAGCCTGGACTCTGTCCAGCACCAGACGACGCTGACCTATACTGTACCTTTGAAGACGATTTAGCTTGCGGCTACACGCAAGATCCTACTGACGACTTCAATTGGCTGCAGAATTCAGGAGGTATAAAAATTACAATAACTTTGGAGGTTTGGACAAATAAAACTATGCCATGGTGGTTTGTGAAGAATCATTTTCAGATAGAAGATTTTTCGTTATTTGAATTGAAAGCAAATAAAACTGATCACAAAATAATGTGTTTATGTTATAAGAGAGTGTGAGAAACCCCATCATAACCACAAAAATCTTTCAAAAGGCACCGGAACTGTGAATTCAGGACCGTTTTACGATCACACATATGGAACAGAGTACGGAAGATACATGTACATCGAAGCGTCAAGCCCCAGGGTAGTCGGGGAGAAATCTCGTATCATAAGCCGTTCCTTCACCCAATACTCTACAACGGGCGGCGGCACCGAATGCATTACCTTCTTCTACCATATGTATGGACAAGACGTTGGCTATCTTCGATTGTTTGGGATGCCTACTGGAAGTGACACGGTCACGCTGACGGATCCTATATGGATGAAGTCCGGTGATCAAGGGAACGGTTGGCGTATTGCTCAGGTTAGATTGGATATCATGCCATGTACTTTTGTACCTGTGTTCAAAATATTACATGGAGGTACTGAAACTAAATGATTAAATACCACTTGCTATGTTGACTTCTACAAGATCCACTGAATATCGATAATTCCGTGTAATAGTGATGAGACGCATTCAGATTCAAGTGGAATTCTAATGTTTTGATGGTATTTCATTGCATAAAAGCTTCGAATTTGATACGATAATTAAATAATATCTTCTAATTCATAATGGGGCAAACACGCAAATCTACCAGGCAATTGCTAAGCTATTATTAGCTGATTGGATCACAAAAGATATCTACATTTGCCTATTACCTATGATATAATCATTAGTAGACAGTACGGCCAATCAAATGACTTTTGAATACACTCTCTCATTTAGGTTACTACGCACCTGTGCCAATTGCCGGTTAGCTTGGGTTTTGGTAAAAACTCTTTACTCATACTGAGACTGCCAAGG